>WSXT02138968.1:0-10523 GCA_011762715.2 Neuroterus valhalla
TTATACCGTTTTTTGTCTCTCCTGTAAAACTCGGATTTTGGCACTTACGCCCGTATGCGGTGCACCCCTTCAGTTCTTCTTTGGTCAGTTATGTGGAAATTTCTAACAGATTTTGCAGGAGATTGGTGCCCTCCTCAGTGTGCAAAGTAACCAATAAAAATCTGCCCGCTTAGCGGGCACATTCTCATAGCGCGCTTCGCGCGTGGCTTGCTCCGCTCGCAAGTTTGAGCGCGCCTAGGGCGCGCGTCATCTGAATCTCGCGCTTTGCGCTCGATAATGTATTTACCTCGCGCTACGCGCTCGGTTTCATTCGTGCTTGATTCCGTTTACAATGCATGTAATGCATACACAGAGTTGCAAATTTTATAAAACTGCTAAAAACCTTTACTTCTATGAAGATTATTGATTTTTTTTATATTTTTCATGGAATTTTTTTAATATTTAGTTTACTTAAGGCTCTATTCTCATTATAATACTCGCCACTAATATTTACATCTCGCATAGTTTGGCTAGCAAATTCAATTTCACATGTTTTAAAAAGCGCTATCACGATTGAAACAAGAAAAAATATACACATTATTGAAAAAAATTTCATTTAAAACTTGTAGAACGAAGAAAAATTTTTCTATTACTTTTTTCTTCCTGTCTCTCATTGTTTGGCTCGAAGATGGAATTTCTTTCTGTAAGTGTGTTATCGCAATTAGAACGGAAACTATTCTTCACATCAGAAAATAGTCGATAGTAAATTTGTAGATTTTTTGAAGGTTAACCAATGTGTAGTTTTAATTTTGTTTGTACCTCGCATAGTTTTGCTCAAAAATGGGATTTTTCAGTTTTGGTAACATTTTTTACGATATTAATAAGAAACTACACATCTTATGAAAAAATGGTATGCATAAAATTAATAGGTTTTTTATAATGAATAATTTTTGTTCTTAACATTTTTTCGCACCTCGCATAGTTGGACCAAAAAATGAATCTTTCTATTTTTCATTCACTTTTTACCTACTATAAGGAACAGTTTTTACAATTTTTGAATCTTACCCAGAGCATGATCAGATATGATGATTCTTTCTATAGTTATCTTACTTTTCATTATTTTTTGTGCCATCAAAATTGGAATTTTTGGTTTGCTAAAAAAGTTGTATTCGCGATTTTGTAGGGCTCCCACGAAGAAACATTTTTTTTCTGACTATCTTACCAATCTTGCATAATTTGGCTCAAAATTCTCATTTTCTTTCATATTTTTGAATTTTGAAAATGCCACAACTCCGTCAATTTTGTTTTTAACAAAAAAAATCATGAGGATAAATGGTTTTACTCTTTACCTACTATAAGAAACCGTACTTAGAATTTTTAAGTCTTGAAAAAAAAATCCAAAAAAATTTTCGAAATGCTCCCCCTCTCTTATTTTTGATCCGAAATAGCTGTGTAACGAACTCAACTTGTATTTTTGGTCCCTCGGAATGGGTTCCAAAGCAAGATCGAATATAATCATTCTTTCGAAAGTTATCGAGTTCACAGTATATTTTTCATTATTTTTCGTGCGATCAAAAATGGAATTTTCGATTTTTTGATAAAATTCAAAAAGCAGTATTCGAGATCTTGTAGGGCTACCAAAAAGAAACATTTTGTCTCTTTGACTTTCTTTTCAATCTTGCGTAATTTGGCTAAAAATTCTCATTTTTTGATATTTTTGAATTTTGAAAATGCCACAACTCTGTCAATTTTGTTTTTAACAAAAAAAATCATTAGGATAAATCGTTCCACTTTTTACCTTCTATAAGAAACCCTACTTAGAATTTTTGAATCTTGGAAATCGAATTAGATCATTCTCTCGGAAGCTACTGAGTTCACAGATATTTTTTCCTTTTTTTTTGCGATCGGAAACGGAATTTTCGATTTTTTGAGAAAATTAAAAAAGTTGTATTCACTATATTGTAGGGCTCCAAAGAAAAAACGTTTTTGTTCTCTGACTCTCTTTTCAATCTTGCGTTATTTGGCTAAAAACTCTCATTTTCTTTTACGTTTTCGGATTTTGAAAATGCCATAACTCTGGGAATTTTGTTTTTACCAAAAAAAGTCATGAAGATAAATTGTTTCATTTTTCACCTACTACAAGAAATCTTACTAATAATTTTTGAAACTCGGAAAAAAAATTCCAAAAAAATGCTCAAAATGTTCCCCCTCTTTCATTTCTTATCCAAAATAGCTGGTTACCGAACTCAGGCTGTATTTTCGGTCCCTCGAAATGTGTGCCAAAGGGCAATCTAATCCGATCATTCTTTCGAAGGTTATCGAGTACACAGATTACAGACTACAGACATACAGACAGAGAGACAGACAGACACCTTCGTGAAAACCATTTTTTCTGACTCAGGGGGTCTTAAAACGTGGAGATTTCATCAAATCCGTGAAAGTCAGTTTTCACATAAAACCAATACCTCCTCATTCAGAATGAGAATGTAATAATTCGTTCACAATAAGAAAGTGTAAACGAGGTACGCTTACCCGAAAGGGATTTGTTTGAATTGTATAATAATGAAAATAATCATGAAAGGATCTCAATTATAATTATTCACTCTAAAAGTAGAGTGAGAAAAAACTCTCCAAAAAAACCTACTACTAGAACTGTCCATGAAGGTGTTTTATGAAATATTTTTTTACTCTTAGTGCTTAGAGACGCGTACGTAATCGTTATAACCAACATTGCTTAAATTGAGGATTCGGGGATGACAACTAGGTAGAGACCAAAACTTAAATTTTACATTAATCAAATCTCGAAGGGGTTGTACATGTACAAGCTCGTGACCCTCAAGAGTTTCAGGCAAATGTTCGTTGACGCGAATAAATTTGCAAGTATTTTCTAGACTTCCTAAATGAAGAATGGTAACCTATTTCTCAGAAACTTTTTTATTTCAGTAACCTTGAATTTCTTTCATTCAGCAAAATGATCCACAGGAGTGTTTTAAAATGCTGAGCCTCTGAATTTCAACTTTTTGCCATAAAGTTGAACCCCGTCCGTTCTTTGTTTTTTTCTTTTGGCCGCCCCACAATCCTCGGAAGAATTCTACAGCATGGAAAACATAGCAATGCATCAGAAATGAACAGTATTTTTTTGCTTCAAAAAGAATGATCTTTCATCATCTTCAATGAGTGAATTGTATTTTTTCTTAAAAGGGGTGGAGATGAGAGGCATGGTATCAGGGTTGAGGAGGGGTCTTGTGGTAGAAGAGGGATCAGAAGAAGATGGCGAAGAAAATAACGGGGAAGTGATGATGAGAATTGAAGTGGGAGAAAAAATGGTAGCGATAGTATTCAGTTACAGGAGAAGGGATGGAGGAGGGATGGAAAGTTATAAGGAAGTGGATGAAAGGAAGAGAAGACGGTCTGATATTTATCAAGTGGTGGGGGGAGAACTGAATGCATGGACTGGAGACCAGAGAGGAGAGGTGAAGGATAAAGAGGAGGATGTGTTTATGAAGGATGCGAAACCTAGGAAAACAGATGGGGATACAAGGGTACTGCTGAACCTGATCGGAGAAGCAAAATGGTTCATTTCTGATGAAGTATAAAGGGAGAGTAGGATGTTGAAATCACATTCACAGGGAAAGAGGAAACGTAATCGATTATACTCTAACAGAAGGTAGAGTAAGGAAGCTGATGGTGAGAATGGAATTGGGTAATGGGACAGGCTCTAATCACTTCCCAACACTAACAAAACTGAAAGTATATGTCATTAACATTGTAGAGATAAGAAGGGAGGAAGGAAGTGGAGAAAGGTCAACATATCGCGCTGGGAGCGAGAAAAGTTCACAGAATCCCAAGAAAAGTAAAGAGTGAGAACATGAAGGGTTGAGAAGAAGGAGGAGTAGACAAGGTAATGCAAAGAATGAAGGGGGTTACCGAAAAGGTAAAAGTGGCTGTAGGTCCAAAAAGGGATGTGGACATAGAAAGAAAAGGGTGATTAGGTAAGGGATGTGAGGAAGGTAAAGAGAACGATAACATTCTGGTAATCCACATGCAATAGAGTTCAAAGCTATTAGGGAGAAGGCGGCTGTAGAGAAGAATATAGAACCGATGAAGATCTTCATTTTTTTCTTCATATGATACTGACTGACTAAGAAATTTGGTTACGGCGTTACTAATGGATATTCTACAAGATGTTTGCATATAATACCATCCTTCATCAGTTCACACAATCTTCCAAATCGTAGTCCAAAAATGATGACGTAAGATCAACAAATGTAAAATTTTTCGTAAAAAACTGTGTTTATTGTGTGACAAAATAATTTGTTCTTCCAGTTTGAAAAAAAACTCTTGCATAACTAGTTGTTGATCTAACGTTATCTTCACCGAGACCTTCATGATTTAACATGTTACATTCTCATCATCAAAATAAAAAAAAAACTCTTTTGGAGGAACTCATTTATTTGAGATATCTATATTTATCTTCATTTTCCATGGTACAATCCAATCAAACTTTATTAGGATATAGACATGAAAAAATATCTATACTGCTTCTTTACAGTACAACATACTTAAATCTGTTGCGCTCTATAAAAGTAACTGAATCTCATGCCTTTATCCTTGCGTTTCAAATGTAGTTTAAAAGAAGACTAGTCCCTAATTTTGTAAGGAATAAACTATATTGAGTTCATTAGAGATTCACTTTGGATGAAATTGAACTGTTCTTCCCAAATCTAAGCTCGAAGAAGGCCTAAGAATTTTACAACCGTCCGGTATTATCTTAATATGATTATTTTGAAGATTCAAACTGTAGTAAGGGTGGTTTTCGATTGATGTTAGTTTTTCGATTCTCGAAAAAATTTGATGCGAGATATAAAAGATTCAATATACTAATATATTTATTCATTTGATAGCATATTGCTCCCATTACAAAATAGTGCTCATGTAAATCAAGTCATACCAAATTATCAATGGATGTAACTAAACACTAACTACTAAACCTACTACAATAGTTTCACATTCTCTGTAACCAATTGTGACGTTCCAAACTGATTTTGAATCCGAAGAGATATTTTATTCCGGTAATCCAATTTTTTCAAATTAATTTAAAGATGACGATGTTCTGTTTCGTTTCCAGTTCTGTTCATTCTGATAGTATAGTATGGCCTAATGCGTACTGGACGCTTTTGCCGACGATTTGCTGGGTGATTTCCTGGATTGTTTACTTCATTGTTTACTCGGAGGTTTGCCACATGGTTTGCTAGATTGTCATCCTCATTGTTTTCTCGAAGATTCGCCTGGTGGTTGGCAATGCGTGCAGAAGGTATTATGTCATTCGGCCTCAACTCTTCCAAGGAGAGATCAACACCCAATTGATGAAGAACATCTAATTCCACATGCACAAACTCATTGTTTTTCAAATTGAACACACCCAGTTGGCCATCTTCATTACGTACTGCTTCAATCGTATATCTCCTGATCCATCCAATGATGAAATTACCTCTTCCTATTAGAGTTGTATCTGGAGGAAATTCAGTGAGCTGGTCATCAGTGAATCTTCGTAAATGCATCAACGGTTCTCTATGCTGATATCGCATATCCCAGATTGAAGGAATTCCCTCAATGTTGATTCGAGGAAATAATTGCTTTAATTGCCTAACAATCTGCAAACTCGATTCTGTAAAAAGAAATTATAATATATGATTTTTTATACTGACAAAACAAAGTAGAATAGACCTATTACCTGAAGGGAAGTGTTCAAAATATTCGTTACTGATTATACGCAAATTTGGTAGTTTTTGGTATGAGCTGAACAAATTTTGAAGGTTTTCAACGTTGTAGAAAATTAATCACAATAGTGGTTCTTCTATTCTTCAGAATCACGCGTTTGAAGATTTATTATTTTGTGGAAGTATCTGAAAACTTGGTATTCCTTTATGATATTGTAAATTCTTTGGTGAAAAGTAATAAAACTTGTACATTCCATCGAGAAAACACACACAGATATCCTATTGAAACTTCCATTTTTAAACCCCATTTTTATATTGGAGTCTAATTATTTGATTCTCATAAACCTAACTATCCTCTTCCAGAATATTTTGGGTCGGTACCATGTACTTATCAAGAAGGATATTTCCAAACTCAAAATAATACCTAGAATGACTTCTGAGAGACCGGAATGAAAAACAAAAGGATTTTATGAAACCAGTTTTATACCAGTTTTGAAGGACCGATCCTATTTATTTGTGTGAACCTTTTGAGTAGGGGAAGTTGCAGTTAGGAAGCCTGATTATCTGCGTACGCTGCTAAATTTTATTTTAAATGTTTACGTTATGTTGATTTTACTTTCCAGAATTTTTCTGTTTAAATCATTGTCTTTTTTGTTCGAAACACCTGAAGATTGCACATTTCGAACTTAAATAAAAGTGTTAATGACATAAGAATTCATTCAAATCTAAAGACAAAACTCTTGATAGTTGCATTTTGACGACACCAATCTGGAAATTCACATGCATTATTGGTCAAAGCCAATCAGGAGAAAAATAAACTGAATAACTTGATTCTACTATCTGTATACGTGTACATTTAAGAAGGTGCCATCTGTGAACATATATATGGATATTTTTAAATAGTAGGACAACCATAAATATGCAGGGTTGAATTAAAGATAATAAATGGAATAAATATATCTACCAATATGATTGAAGAAGACGGATATAGCAAAGAATGCATAACCGATGCTGATCTTCATTTTTATTTATAGATGGAACTGATTTACAAAGAAATTCGTTAACAGTGCAACCGATGAATACTTTACGAGATGTTTGCCTATATTTATATGAAAAATCATATCTCACACAATCTTCTAAATCGATGCAGAGCAGAGATAATGTTAGATCAACAAAAATGTAATTTTTATTTCAAAACTGTGTTTGAAGTTCGACAATAGATTCCTGCTGACAGCTTCAAAGAAAATTCTTGCAAAACTTATTGTTGATCTAACGTTATCTTTTCTGAGACCGTGATAATTATGCATGTCGTATTCTCATTATAACAGTTCCAAAGTGTATTTATGTAAAGGAAATAATTTATCTTTGATTTTTATATATAGCACAGACTATACTTGAAACCTTGTCTCCCATGGTACTTAGTAATTAAACTCTATTTAAATTTGGTCTTATTTCTACATTCAAATGTGAATTCATCAAAATCTTCACTTATCTGATTTTTATATCTTATTTACTTATCTCTTAAATACATTTTTCTATCATCTATACCATAAAGGAATCTTGAATATGCCCTACTTAAAATTTTTTTAAATTAGGTTCAAATATTGTAATGAAAATTAATTTTCGACTATGACATTCTGATGCTCTCCAACCTTTGTGATACAAAATGTATCAAGTACATTCTGTATCACATGATTGTTCCTCCATGATAATTTAGCACAATTTTTTCTTCTCTCTCCTTTTTACTCTTTTGATACATGAAAACAGAATAGTTGCTAAACCTTAAAGGAACATTATGTTGTGAGTAAATTTTTTTCTAGAAGATCCTCCTGATTTTCCATGATCTTCATTCAGGTCACTCTGTTCATGCAAAAATTCTGGAAGTTCAACATTCCTATTTGTTATTTACAATGCTAACATTGACCAAAAACATCTGAAAAAAAATCTGCCCGCCGCGCGGGTACAATCTCATCGCCCGTTTCGCTCGCAAGTTTGAGCGCGCCTTGAGCGCGCATCTTTTGGGTCTTGCGCTCCTCGCTCGGTTGAGAATTTACTTTACGCTACGCTCTCGGTCTTTGCTCCTCCCTATATTTGTTTATAGAGCTTTTTAAACTAAAAAGTAGAATATCAGCTGCTGTATTTGATGATTGTGAATATTCTCCTTTGTTTAAGCTTCTCTGGCTTTAACGAATACATCCTCGTCGTGTGTCTCATGCTGCGCACTCGATCAAAGTCTGTCAGATCCGCAAACTTTCCTATATTACTTCTAACTCCAGTGCATAAAGTGCATATAATATTATTTATATACAATTTATAAAACAAGGAGCTATACTTACATTTTTTGAATCTTAGAAAAAAGGCCAAAAATTTCAAAATGCTACCCCCTTTAATTTTTTGTCCAAAATAGCTAGATAACGAACTTGACCTGTCTTTTTGGTCCCTGTGAACGAGTGCAAAAGTGCGATCGAATATGATTATTCATTCGAAATTTATCGAGTCCACAGATTATTTTTTATTATTTCTTGTCGGATCAAAATTGGAATTTTTTATTTTTCGAGAAAATTTAAAGAGTTGAATGGACGATCTTATACGGCTCCTAAGAAGAAACATTTTTTGTATTCTGATTTTTTTTTAATCTTGCGTTAGTTGGCTAAAAATACTCATTTTTGTATATATTTTTAAATTTTGAAAATGCTACAACTCTGACCATTTTTTTTTATCAAAAAAAATTATGAGGATAAATTGTTTTACTTTTTAACTTCTACAAGAAACCGTACTTACAATTTTTGAGTGTTGGAAAAAGAGTCCAAAAAAATGTTTAAAATGCTCCCCCTCTTTGATTTTTCATCCAAAATAGCTGGGTAACGAACTTGACCTGACTTTGACTAAGAAAAGGGAAAATTCAGAATTTGCTTCCATTTGAAAATTGTGTACGTTCCGGGCAATGTAGAGTAAACATTCTTCAGATTATAAACATTCTGATAAGCTCCACTGTAATCGATTGAGCAGTTTTTCTTATATTCAATTTGATTCGTCTCAGTAAGGTTTCAATTTTTTCTCTTTTTAATTCCACTACTGCTTCTTCATCATTTTAAGTCACTAACTATATTTACAGATATTTCTGAACCACTGAGCTGGTCAAGTACAGGCTATAATAATAAGAGCGTAACACTAGACAATTTGTTATTTTCACACCTATTTCATATGATTATTCATCATCTTCACGCCGTTCAAAATGTTTGGAATTTTACCAAAATTTTGCTTTACCTCCCATAGTAAAATTACACTTCTGGAATATTGATGTTAAATTACAAAATATGTGTCTCGAAGTCTGTTAAAATAATTTTTTAAATTGAAATAAGAATTTTATTGCTCACGGATTAAGTAATTCCAATGTTTGAAATCTAATATTTATTTTTTCTGTTCTGATAAATGTAATTAAATTCAGTATTTGTTGTAATGTAATCAAATAAATGGCAGAAATTCAAAACTAATCTACAAATTATTATTTCTTTCGGGAAATGTTACCTTCAGCTTGCTTTTCCGGCAAGAGTTTAGCCTTCATCACATTTTCTAATTTTTATTGACATATTTAAACAAACATTTGTATTCTGATCTTCCTATTTCAAAAGAGCTGAAAAATTCTAGTGACATCATCGAAAACTGTAATTCTCTTATAATTCAGAGTACTGAAATCGTGTGGTAAATGAACTAAATTTTAGCTTCTTTGTTTGCATCTTTAGTCTGCCATAGAACATATTTTGAAAGACAGTAAAAATGCTCTTGATTTCATAACTGACATATATTTATTGATTGAAGATTATAATCTCCACATGACAAAACATTTTCCTTAATCTAAAGTCACATCAGAGTGTTGTAAAATGTGATGATTGGGATTGAATACCAACTATAATACAATAATATATAAATTCATTGGATTCTTCCATTTCCATCATTCAAATTGATTATTATGATGTTCTGTTTCGTTTCCAGCAGTTCCATTTGCTCTGAGAATATAGTATGGTTCAATGATTTCTGGACGGTTTCTCCGAATATTTGCTTACTGGTTTGCTGGATTGTTTTCTCAATTGTTTGCTTGATAGTTTGCTATACGTGCAGAAAGTAACACATCATTTGGCTGAAGTTCTGAAAAGCTAAGATCAATACCCAACTCATGGAGAACTTCTAATTCCACCTCCAAAAACTCATGATTCTTTAAGTTTAATACACTCAGTTGGCCGTTATAATAACGTTCTGAAGCAATGACATTCCCTGTTTTAAATCCGAATATGAAATTACCCCTCCCCAATAAAATTGTATCTACACTAAATTCAGCCAACTGGCCATCGGCAGCGATGCATCGTAAATGCAGAAACGGTTCTTTATGCTGATACTGAATATCCCAGATAGAAGGGATGCCCTCATAGTGGAATAGGGGGAACAATTGCCGCAAACGTACTACAATCGGTGAACTTAATTCTGTAACAAGAAATAGAAATAGATAGATTCCGAGCCCTGGAATTTCACATGAAATTAAATAAATGAATGAATAAATTCATGCTAAATATAAGTTACTGCCAATGCTGAAATATGGTAGTTTCTGATCAGTAGTAAACCAATATTTGAACTTTCGAACATTTCCCGAAGTATTTTAATCATGAAATTTCAGATCTGAGACTTTGGGCATTTTTTTTACATTCTCATTCTGAATGAGAAGGTATTGGTTTTATGTGAAAATCGACTTTCACGGATTTGATGAAATCTCCACGTTTTGAGACCCCCTGAGTCAGAAAAAATGTTTTTTACGAAGGTGTCTGTCTGTCT
>WSXT02138979.1:0-10523 GCA_011762715.2 Neuroterus valhalla
GTTGAAAATTCAAGATGTGAAATTTCAGACGATTCTAATACTTTCTCAATCATAAATGATGAGAATGTAAAAAAGCATAACATTTTTATAGTTTATTGAGGTTTGACCTTGGAAATCAAATTTTTCGGGTACATAAGACATTATTTCTAACTTTATTATCAAGATAGTTGTGCCGAAAAGGGACCCTACTTACGGATTGTCTAAAATTTTTAGAATATGTAGAAAATATTGTTACCGAACGATTCATACCCCCATTCAGCTGATTTGACGGTTTTAAAAAGTCAAATGCGATCAGTTATATTTAGTACTTCTTGCATGGGTCTCTAATAGCTAACATGGGCAATAACTACATTACAAAGTCTAGTATAGAAACGAAGCTTACCATTGAGCCTTAAAACTAAAGATATACAGAACAATATCGTATGGATTTTATTTAAAAAAAAAATAACAATTATTGACCGTTTAGTATTCAAGATATACTGCTGCAAAGAATAATATTTCTGTTCTCGCGTGGCACATAGTGGGGTTAGGCAATACTATCGTTGCCCTACAAACTTTTACTGTGAACGTTTGTATTCGTACACTCTAAATCCCTTGGACCGATATTCCGGTCCATTGGACTGGAATCCTGGTCCAAGCAGCGGTAAAAAAAATCTGGTCCAATTGGATCGGAATTCTCGTACTCTTCCTGGTCCAAGCTTGGACTGTTTTCTGGTCTATTAAACCAGGAAATCGCCCATTAGATCGGAAAGTCAGCCCATTGGACCAAAATCGCAGGTTTCGTCATTTCTTGGACCAGAATTTCCGTCCAAGGGATTTAGAGTGTATATAGGACGCTTCTATGCGTGTCTACAAACTCAATTAAAATCGTTCACCAATGGTGAGGAGAGAATTTGCCAATTCTCGCATCTATCTGAGCGTAAACTTTTGAATGTGACTGTCGCGAGACAACTACCTTAATTGTGGAATCATTAATTTTTAAACACAATTTCATTTTAAGTGTCAGATTTCTAAATGATTTTTACAAAATCCCTAAAGCTAGATAACATTAAACGACGGAAGCAAAACGAGATCCTTCAGAAGTCCTGTTTACATAAAAAGCTTGAATGGAATGTTGAAGGTTGGAAGGTTTATGTAAAAGACTGAGTAGAAAAGACTTCAAAAAGAGAAAAAGGAAAATAAATGGGAAACGAATCGGAGAGGAAAAATACGCTGGTTGATTCATCAATTCCTCTCAGTCTATGTTTTGTTTTCCCTCTTTGTTATGTTTGCAGTAGCAAAGCATAAAAAAAGAAATTCCTTTATTCGTACATACTGGAGAAAAACACAGTTTTCTCTCAGCACAAAATGCAATGATTCTATTCAAAAGTGCGTACTGGAACGCCGCACTATAACAATACAATTAGAAATTCCGCTAACCTTAATATGCACGTCTGCATTGTTATTTATGCACGTATGAACTGAAAAAAATCGCACATGCCCGAGCGAATATACAGAGACACTAGTTGCATTCAGAGGTCCTTCTATTATATTCATTCAAATTTAATTGTTTCATTAAATGTGACTTGGAACGAGAAAGGGACCTAAGGACCAAACGTATAATGGCGAAAAACGAGTTTGAAGTCAATAGTGTTTTCGGCTGACCAAGATAGTCAGGGAACCATTTTCATTGCTACTGACCTAATTCTGATCGTACGATTTTCGAATATGGCTTTTTTATCGACCGTTTTTTGAGGAATTTGTGAATGCGGAGAAACTAATTTCAATTTTTCGGTTCTTAGGTCCCTTTTCTCGTTCCAAGTCACATATTGCTGTTATTTTGTAAATTAAATTTTAACACTTTAACTCCAAATGTATAAAATCGTTCGAATTTATTTTCGTTCAAATGACTTAATAGTTTTCTGCTGATAACAATACATTTCAATTAATTGTTTGATAAAAAGCAAGAAGCATGTCAATGCATCTTAAATGATGTCAATAGCAAGCAATGGATTTTTTCTCCTCAAATTCCTGAAACTGTCATCATTCTCTCCACAATCTATAACCCCATGATGCGCAACGTTTACAGCATTACACTCGGCAATAAAGGCGGTATCGAGTTTTTCAACACCATTGCATCGTCGATCGGGTCTGTACAAGCACAGTTTTCCGCTGTTGGCAATTCGATCTGGGAGAAAATATCATAAAAAAAGCAAACCGTACGGCATTATATCGCGCGATGACGATAAAGTAAAAAAAAAAGAAGAAGAAAACAATATACGCTGCTTCCATGTTTTTCAGGGTACATACGCAGGATTTTATAGTCGCAGTGGAAAAATAATAATGCATATATACCGAGCGGCGATATCTCGGACCCCGAACAAATTAATTTATATAGCCTAGGAATTTGAATCTGGTTGAAAAAAATCTGGAATTTGAACAGGAAACAACGATCGAACCATATTTCAAGTGAATTCATTTCTACATTCTCATCCTGAATGAGAATAAGGTATCTGTTTTTATGACCTTTTGAGAAAAAAGACTGATTAGATTCGAGTATCGTTTGTGTTCACCCGAACATATTTTTAACTATCCTGGAGTTTTTCAAGTTTACCTTGCATTTCTTTCAATTCTTCCGAGTTCTTCAAATTCAGCACGACCCATGCAAGTTCCTCATAATAATTCAGATGGCGCAATAATAGTAATCATATAACTGAGACTGCAATAGATTGCTTTGGACTCAGGTGCATAGACTCCGGTGTTCTAGAACTGAAATAGGTTTGAGGCTCCTGGGAGTCGAATAGCATCGCGAAAACCAGACTAAAATCGCCGCGCGGAGAGAAAGTTTGGCGTCGCGACGCCGTGGTCATGGATGAAATATACAATAGTGGATATGCACACTATATGTATCTGTATTTATAATAATTACTCGGCAACGGCAATATCATGCCGCGTATGCATATTCACCCTGTTGCAGGGAACATTGCAGTACGGGCCAAACGGCAAGGTGTAAACAGGTTTGCAGCCAGCTACTATACAGTCCATGTGTGGTAACGAACATGAGACATCCACATAGGCCAAGCACAAACTAACTCGTAACGAGGGTAACATATAAACTTGCCGCATACAAATTTACCAGGGATTGCGTTAAACCTACAATCATCCTTCTCTCTGCCCCCTCCCCTCCCTCCCTCCCCGCCCTTGATGTCTCTTTCTCACTCTATAGCTATCCACAAGCTCACAATTGCTTGCTCCACTTGTGATAGCTTGCTGACTCTTGCACGCTGAACTGCAACTCCTTTATCGTTTCGTCGACAACTAATTTGATTACTCGCCTAAATCCCTTTTTGAATTCACAATCAAAGCCTGGATTAGGCAGAAAACTTTGAACTCACCTAAAAGCTTAACATTGGAACTTTCTTGACATTTCAAACGATGTATCATAGTATATTCCTTGAGTTTTTAATGTTGACTTCCAAGGATGTCTTGAACTCACACTTTTTTCTTCATTACGTAAAGTTATTACTTCTAGGGGTGCAGAAGGTTACCATTTAATTTTTGGTTTATTAAACTTTTTTTTTTGTTTATGCATGTGTTTGTCTTTGTGGTTTGTTGTTTGTTTAATATTTTCTATTTTTAATATAACCAGCTTTGTTGAATACAACCTTGTATCTTAGAGGTACTCGAGAATTTTCTAAGAGTGTTTGGGACGTTCGAGAACATTCTCATTTTAATTGCTTGTTTTCCCCATAGTATTGCTTTTCCCTTCCACTATTTACACCAGGTCGAAGTTTATTTAAATTTATAAATCTCTCTGGATTATTCTACTCAAACCGTTGAGGTCGGTAAACAATAAGTCGAACATCTGCTTGAACCAATAGTCCATTTAGGATTAATATATTAAATTTTACAACATGTTTGCTCGAACTCAAAGACTTTACAAAAGTAAAATTTCTTTAGTTTGAAACTAATTGTTCGCAGTTGCCCCTGACCCTCATAGGTAGAAGAGCAATAAATTGTTCATTTGCTATCTCAATAATAACTCGACACGTTGGATCTTCCTTCCCTTCATACTCCTACCCTTGTCTCCACCACCTCCACCTATTAGCCCCTACCATCTTGGGCCAGTTGCAAGTGTGGGGTAAATGTCCCTCTGGCGTCTTTTGGGGCTCTTTGCGAAAATCTCGAAAACCAAAAAAAGACGTTCTTTTTCCGACTTCAAGCGAGTAACTTCGGAATTCGCAGTCCCTTCGTGGCTGAAAAAGCGTTTTCCGAATAATAGTTTAAATTTCCCTCTCAGTATACATTATGGACGGATAGCAAACTTGGTATTTTACTTTGATTTTATTAAAATTCTCAATTCACTGTGAACCAGACGATTTATATTTGTACCATCAACATCTTTCAAAATTGTAAGTAACCAGTATTAAATCTCATTTTTACCAATCAAATCCGATTGAATGTGACATCACCTTCCACAAACTTCTTTTTCCTAATTCCTTTAAGACTCCTTTATCATTAATTTATTAGAAAAAAATATAAAGAATAGCAAGGTGGGTTTTACCCCTTTAGACCTGGCAAGTCCCATAGTTCCTTGTCTCTTAGCCGCTCGAGAGACTTGGATAAATTTTAATTATAGAAAATATTTACAAATTTCTCAATCTTTTGACGTCACTAACAATTCCGTGACGTAACAAATGCTCCAATCTTGCTTTTTCAATTATTCTATAATTTTCGCAATATCTCATACTAACAGTTATAAAAGAGACTTTTCTCAGCATACTCTGAGGTCTATGAAGGTGTCCAGGACTACCTTCACCCTGCACTATTAGACTTCCTGAGCAAAGTTTGGGTACATTTAGTTACTTCAAAAAATTTCTTCGATCGTTATATATTTGATACATGAAAAAAAATTGTTCGTTACTATATTCTACCTTGAAACGTTGAAAAGTCTCAGTTTAACTGAGTTTTATATATAAGGAATCCCTGACTGGTGATAAAAATAAGATTATGAAACTTATATTGTAAAAGAAGTGTTATTATACCTGAAAAAATTAAACAAGATAGATTGATTGAATAGAAATTATTTTCATCCAATTATTAAAAAAATATTCGATCAGCGCTGATGTCATGAAATGGTGATGGACTGAGTTGAGAATTGAACCAGGAAATCAGTTCCCTTAACCAAATCAATTTGCTACCCCATCCCAAAGTCGGCTCTTGATTGAATGTGTCGATTTAGGCAAATGTAGCGGCTATTCCATCGAGACTTCAACCGGTTGTATAATTGTGTGGGTCTCTTAATTCCTATTACACATTCCCGGAATCCCTGTTTATTTTATGACGTTTTAAAAGTACATCGCAAGTACCACATTAGTTGCACCAACTACTTTCCCTCGGCTGCTCATTTGAAAGCAATGAGTTAGCTATAGAAAAACACTTGATTTGATTCTTAAAAATACTTCGACTCGTTTCGAGTGCAATCGTCTAGAAGTTTACTAGATAGATAGATGAACGTCTATTCTTCAGCCTATTGGACTTGAAAAATTTACTCGCTTACACCACCATATTTTACAAAATTTTTACATTAAATACCTAACTCCAACACCCGTCAACACTTTATTCAACTTCTAATTACCTCCCTTAACTCTTCCACCTCTTCTCCTAGACACAATGACCTTGGATATTTCTGCATGCAACTCTAATCGAACCCCTATCCAGGTATCTTTTCAACCTCTTCATCATCTCCTTTAAGACCTCCTCACTTTTTGCCAGCAACACTGTGGCATCTGCATACACCAGTGACCAAGTTAGAACTCCTCCTAACCCGACTTCTCCTACCACTCCTTCCTCTAGCTTCCTCTCCATGTCAGCGATTAAGATCGCGAAAAGCGTTGGGCTGAGGGGGAACCCTGCCTCAACCCCCTATCCATCCAGAAACACTCCAAGATCCTGTCTCACATTTGAAAGTCTGCCCCTCACCACCACCATGAATTTCTTCTTAAAAACTCTTCCTGATCCCCGTTATGATTCCATCACCAGCTCTACCTTTCTTCTGTAATTTGACTACCTCTTGGAGCCTCCACCTAAACCCCCTCGGTAGCCTTGGTTCTATCCTGAGCTACTTCTTGCCTTCTACCCACGTTTCTACCAGTCCAACAACATCCAATCCCTGCACATACCTCAAAAAGTCCTCATCTTCCCTTTTCTCTTAACTCCTCTTTCTCCTGATCCCAAACCAACATTGCCTCCTCTACTTTCATTTTCTTATATCTTACCTTCGCTGCTCCCCCTTTACTCCTATCTCTTCTAACTCTATCATTCAGCATTCTTTGGATTGCTCTATATTTCCACGTCATATCGTGATCGATGACCTTTTTATCCCTAATCCTGCTTTACCTTCGTATTACCGCCAACTTATCTTGCCAGTTCTCCAACTCCATCACCGCTACTTCATTCTCTTTTTTCCCCTCTAGCCTCACTTTAGCCACCTTGCTCTGAACTCCCCTATGCCTTGTAGCAGCGCTTCCACTCCCTTCCCTTCTTCCCTGCTTCTCAACTTTACCCCTGTTTTCACGATATTATTTCTTCTACCCTCTTTCTCTTAACTCCATTTCCCTTCTCCATTTCTCCTTCCACCCTGCAACCTTCTCTTATATCTAATCCACCCTCTATTTCCCCGAATGTTTTGTCTGTCCTTTCTATCCATGCCCTTAATAACCTCTACCATCTGTTTTATCTCATCTTTTCCCTCCTCTATCAACATGGCCACTGTCTCTAATCCTTCTACTATATCCTTCAGATTTTGAATACTTTTTCCCATTTCTTTTTCCTAACCCGCGCGTCTTCCCCCAGACACCTGACTTCTTCTCTGAAACCCCTGATTTCCGATAAAAACTCTATCGTCTCCTCGTCCAGCTGCTCTCACATTTTGTAGGTGACCTACGGGTTCTATCGCTTTTCTTGCATGGAGTATCTCTTGCCTCCTCGTTTAAGTGGTGAGTAGACTGATTCCTCCCCGTTTGCCTCACTTCCAGTGCTCTCGTTGTCACCCTCAGCCTCGGTCTCTACCTACTCTCCTACCGACAGATGTCTCAGTACTCCGTTGCCGCTTCACTGCAATATCCCTCTATTTTTTACATTTACCTCATTCCCTTTATCACTTCACCCTAGCGAGCCTTTGCATACACTACTCTTTTATCCCAACACTTATATGAACTTCCTTGCTCCCCTCAGCAATTTACTCCCTCACGTAACAATTCACATACCTTTTTGCCAAACTAACCTTACTTTTCCTATTTTACCCAACTCTACCTCCCCCACACATAAAAAAATACTTCTACCCTCAATTCACCTTTCGCACCTTTTCTCACCACCTACTTCCACCCTCTCGCTCTATTTACACCTTCAGCATAAATTCCGTAAAACTTTATCACCACCTGTCAACTAGCACACTCTACTAGACCACCAACATGCAAGTCTCGTCTAGAAGTTTACTACTCGGAAAGAAGAGGAAACCCTTCTAATAAATTTCAAACCCTATAAGAAATATATTCAAAATTAATACATACTTTAAGCAAAATGTACATTGCAAAGATTCATCCATGACCATACTTGATAAAGTAAATCAGTTGAGATAGAGTCCATATTTAATACTTGAATTTAGGTGTAAGATATCGTCTTTTTGCATGCAACCATGGAAGCACGTCCCGACGGGAGAGAAAATAAGATGGAGAGGATCAGTGGAGGGTTCGCGTTGAAATTACGAAAAAAATTGCTGCCGTTTCATTGCTATCATGCTTTTCAAGACGTGCTCTTGTAAACCTGACTCGAGTCGTAAAAACTGAGATGTCAGGAGGACAGTCTTGGCTCTGAAAGTAGTAAAACTTCCATGGACTATTTGGATTTCAAGTGTTGATGCAATTATTGTCAAGAAAATTTCAAGTTTGAATTCCTTATAAGGAAAACCCTTCGAAATATAACTCTTATGTGGCTTAACTAAAAGTTCGGTTCTTTAGATACTTTGGCTTGAACCATCTATTGGAAATATCCACGTCGAAGTCTGCATGGAATTCCGCATGGAAAACTACGTTCGTATGCGGAAATCCAGGTGGATTTCCGCGTGGTGATTTGGAAAATGAAATTCAAGCAGATTTCCACATGAATGGGAGATTGGGGGAGTGTAGGATGTGATCTCACTTCCAGGCACAGTTTTGACGGAGAGATCTTAGAATTTGAACTCGTTTGAACCTACACATTGCAGTAAGTGACTGATTATACAACGAGCTCTGCGGAAGGGGTCTTCTCGTTGCTTCGAGAGTTTTGTCTCTCTCAGGTGGATTCGGGCCCCTATTCTACAGCCGTTTCTGGTGCTAAAACTTGATTGGCATAAGGGAAACGAGACAAAGACTCCCAGAGCCACGCCAAGGCCGCTTTCGAAAAGCTCGGTGTATAACCAGTCAGTTATAAATTCTATAAGTAAGCCGCCTCATGTATGAAGAGACTCTAGAGAGTAATACAGATAACTCGAAATTATAAAATTTCGTATTCCAATATCTAACCCGAAAAAACAATGGTGTGAGAGAATAATTATTATCAATCTCTCTTAGTAGCTGAGGGGTTGAAACAACCGACCGGAAAATAAGGTGAGCAGAGCTCGATCCCCGCAGTTGAACAAAATGATCTTTCTTCACAGAATAATTTTTAGAAATTTGTGACGCGATCTCAGAAAAGGGCCCTTAACGGCCAGAAACCGTTTTCTGGATTATGATCGTTTTAGATAAAATAAACGTCGCTTGTCGTCTCTTCCTTTCCTGCGCCTTCAAAATTTCCGCTAGGAGGCTAAGGGCCCTTTTCTCAAATCATCCCAAAAGAAGAACATACCCTTAAAATCTGGTGCGTTCTAAGATCGTTTAAAAACCTGATGTGGTAAATTCTTGAAAGTTGAAAGGTTGTGCTGCACCCAACATATTCCGGTCTTTCAAAATCAAGATTAACCAGATTTGTTTGAATTCAATAAAAAATAACTTCTCAAGATAATAATGACGGACATCACACTAGAATCACAAATAAAAAATGAGATAAGAACTAATATTTAATCCAATTCTGAATAGCGGCAAAGACAATTATGTAAATCCCAATTGTTTCAACTCTTGAATAATAACGAATCCCGTAAAACGAAGAGAGAATAAAGTCTGCCGTTTTTTTGCCAGGGCGGCTGAAGAAAAGTCGCATTTATCGGGAAAAACTGCGGCGTGTCGGCAAATTGGAATCGCGATGCGGTAAAGCCCAGCGCCCAGATGCCATTACCGATATTCCCAGTCCACAGGCACAGGCACGGGCACGGCAAAGGGCAAGCGGGCCCGAAGGGACGTTAGCGTACGTTATATCCTCTGGAGTCTGGAGCAGCAGTGGCGTTAACCGAGGATTCGGATATCGGGGTGGAATTAGCTGAGGGAGAGGCGAAAGAGGAAGAAGGAAAACGGTGGAAGATGGTTATCTCATCGCGTTTATTTCGAGAGCGAGCACGGGTGGTGCACACATCGCACCACCCGCGCGCGCCTTCTCGTATTTGTGTTATCTCCTTCAAGGCACGCGACGGAACTATCTGAGTGCCTAAGGTCTCACGAAAATGTTATCTCCATTCTCATACCTACGGCAAATGAATTTTTAGTCTACAATTTTATGCACTTTTGAACTTGCACTCGAAAGAAATTAATGTTATTCGACCAAATTTACTAGAAATACCAAGCTACTCTTTTTCAATTTATGATTTTGTTTATTAAAAACAGATTGATATTTCTGCTTGAGAATCAGCATTGTGTACTTGAATTTTTGCATAGCTCCTGAAATACAGGGGAAGAATGGGCTTATTATTCGAAGGTGTATTCCATAGAAGTCCATTATACAACACTTAATTGATCTTCTCATGGATCCAGATTTGACACCTTGAGATTTAGTGTGACAACTTGAAAATATATTATTGGACTTTACCTAAGAAAAGTACATTAATACTCAAAATAGTCTCTCAAACTCTGTTTCTTTCCATACATTTAAGATAAGTTTGAATATCCTGTTTTCGTTTAACTTCAGCTATTTACTCATTTATTCGTCAGCTCATTAACTTTTCGTTGCCACAGGTTTCCTGTGCCATTCATCGACTCAACGAGGTAAAAGCGAGGGTAAAAGCCGACGTTTCAAAACGGTCCTGGTTATTTCAGTATTTTCAGATTTGATTCTTCTTTTCGTTTATTTATGATACTTTTGCTTGTACGATACAGTAATTGTTTATTCTCAATCATTGCATTCTGTTAAAATGCTAATCATTTTGCCAATGAAACATCAAATCTCTACTTTAAGACTTTGGAGCGCATCATCAACTAACTCTCGCGTCTGACTCTACGCGATCTTTACTACTTAACGTTCAAGCAAGATTTCAGGAGTCGATAAAAACTTACAATTAGTACAGATTCAATCCAATCATATAGACTGTTTTTTATATTACCTGTTTACGCTATGATTTTCATTTCAGAAATGTTTATAAG
>WSXT02138990.1:0-10523 GCA_011762715.2 Neuroterus valhalla
GAGGAAATCGGGTTGTGGGGGTCTGGGGTTATAGACTCGCAGGTAACAGTGCTCGGGGGTTGAGGAAATTGGTTTGTCGGTATCTGGGTTTATTGCATAGCAGGTTACTGGGCTCGAGGGTTGAGGAAATCGGGTTGTGCGGGGCTAGGGATATGAACTCGAAGGTTACAGGGCTCAGGGTTATTTGAAATCTGGTTATGGGGGTCTTCGCTTATATTAACATACAACAAGCTTGAAACGTAGTTCTTCACGATGCCCCCGTCAGTTTTGGGAGAAAAAATTCTTTTGTGATGTGACGGGGCCTTAGATACACCAAAATAACGTGTTGTTGACTCTTTTAGGTTTTAATATCTCGAAAACTGAGGGTGCCGAAATTTTTTCGAGGTCGGATTCAGATTCAACGCAGCAAAAGCCTTCGGGTGCACTAGTTGGGGTCTCTACTTCCGAATCTTCGTTTCGCCATTCTTTTTATATCATTATCAATAATGATAACCCTAAATTTTATGAGCGTAATCTGGCCAGCAGATTGAAGATCCTTAGAAATTGGATATCAACCATCTTTATCGTACCGCGTTCTTTTAGCACGGTAGAATAGATGAGGCATTGCGACAAAAATGCCTTTATATTATTCCTGATTATTCAATTTAATTTATATTTCATCTAGACATAACTTCTGATCAATTCGTATTATTCTATCAAGAATTCTATTCTACTAAGAATTCGGTTTCTTATATGTTTCTTTTTCAATGTTAACTTGTACTAATGACGCCAGAGATACCTTCAGCAGGAATGTATTATTTTCGTATCAGCTTTATCTCTGTCAAGGTCTCACATGTGCTTGACATGAGAATCAATGAAATTCAACTAATGAATGTGACAAATGTCATGAATGATTATTAAGATTCTTTTCTGAAGTGAAAAGAGTGCAGTAGATTCTCAAATATTGGAAGTATTCAAAAGTTGGAAAAAATATAAAAACGTATCAACTTGTTCCCCTTGAACTTCATACCTCGATCAAAATCGTGAGGTTCATTATTCTTTGAATGCATACAAAGATTACAAGAATATGAAGAAAGCGTACATAATTCTAGAGAATAATTTTTGTTCTCACAGCAAATAGTATTTTAAATAATTATCAAGGAGCATCATCTTATCTTTCTAACACGTAAATAGATTCCCATTTTGAGGATGGTTAAACAGAATCATCGGTTAGAACTAGTAATAATAACTTGATCAAAGAAATTGATAAAAGAATATTCTGATGACATTGGACGATTTGAATGATTTATTTTTTCGCACATTGCCGTACATTATTTATTAAAGTCGTTTTCAACTCAAGGCTTTTCGTTTTCTTCATTCATTGTTATCATTTGTTAATGAATGAAGTGATCTCACGCCATTGCCATATTTTTATGATGATATTTCCTTTGGCCCAGTCGCACATTTATAGTGAGCGTTTGCTATGATGCCTTCTCCATCCTCATAGCAGTCACCTGTAAAACGAAAAAATTTTCAGCTTACGAACTGGAAAATTGTAAGAGAAAATCAAGCAATAGGAATACATATCAACCTTCTCTTTTACCGTTATAAAAATTTTCTTATTTCGAATTCATTATTCAAGTGCCACATATTTACCAGAAATCATGGCGTCCCATCTCGTAGGGTACCGTGGTTTCAGTTGCCACTTGCATCTGTACTCCTTATTTTTTTGTTTCAAGAACCAGGGACCTTCCTTGATACAAAACCCTGTGGATATAATCCATGATCTCCATTAGTGACTATCATCAGAATTTTACTTCGAATCCTCTCAACATTTTTCTATCAGTCCATATTATTCTCAATTTAACTTATAGACCCTTCCCATAGACGTTCCCATGTTCTCTTTTTCCACTCACATAGCTTATCTTAGAGGGAGTATTGGTAATTTTTCCTAAAGCGTTATAGAAAATGGAACAAGAGTTATAATTTAGATGAAAATAATATGAAATAAATTTTTGAATACGCTAGAGAAAAGCGCTTCTTCTCTTTAGTATTTTTTCGAATTGCGCATAGTTTGGACATTGAAATAAAGAATTTTTGTATTCTTTAGAGAAGAATTACCGTCATGCACACAAAAACTATAGGTCGTATCAGGAATTCTTCCTGCATGCGTTTCTAAACTTTTCAATAGGAAAATTTGTTTCTTATTCTGCAAGATTTTTCCGAAAAACAGCATTAGTGATTTTCAGAACAACGAATTGCTGAATAGTCAAATTTTTTTTGAGAACTGTCTCCAGAAACATTGTTACAATCCTATTACTTCAGCATGTAGTTTTTGAGTTCACGAACAAGAATCCATCAATTTTATCGCTTTGAAAATTATTCATCAAGACTAACTATTTCAGCTTGAAGTTCGACAGTCTCGTGAAAAATTCGTGATATTGTCCCAACAATGCAATCATTCGTTTTTAAATAATTAAGGTTTGTTCGAGAATTTAATTATTCGTCGAGGATGTTTTATTTTAATAATTCAAGATCTCCTCCGTTTTTGTCTACTAGCCGTTTATTTGTTCAAAGTTTATATGTTAAACATGTTTCGTCCGTCGTTGCCGGACCTCATCAGTTTATCAAAATGTATTTTTTTATTGATAAATCTTAATGTTACACTATGGATAATCATAATTATGGCAGATTGACGAAAATTTTCTTACCGTGAAATTGGAGACATTTGCTTATATCCATATGTGTGTGATCTATGGACGTTGAAATTTTTGTCTTGTTTTTAAAATATCACGAAGAGAGTGCGTAAACAATAAGTGTCTCATAGAAAGTGCGTTGAAAATGTATAATATATCAAAGAGAGCTTTTCCCCATGGTCCAAGACGGACAAAACATATTTTAACATTCAAACATTGAACAAATAAACGGCTAGTAGACAAAAACGGAGAAGATCTTGAAGTATTGAATCACAATAATCTAGCCAAAACCTCAAACCCAAATTGCATGTTTTATTTTAGTTGGAAATGTATCTCTTTCCTTGAAAATCTAGATAATATAGGTGGGAACTTAGACAACCTGTGTTTCTTGACTTACTCTCAACTTCTCTCAATGTGAGTCCGTCATATCGGCTTAGTCCGCATTGACAACTACAAATGAAGCAGCTCAGCAAGAAGAATATAAAAAATTGCAGGGTTATCATGACAAGACACTTTTGGAATAGAGCTACCTCAAAATTTCCAATTTGATAACTGAACAAATTTTAAGCGAAGAATGTCTCTTTTATACCATTTCTAAACCTACGTCACTTGACCTTAATACGTGATTCTATCAGTCAACAGATTACATCCGAACAAACAGTTACATCAAAGCATGCTATCCTAATACGTTCCTACAAAGCTGGAGTCATGATATTTTCTATTTCTTGTAAGGCTTAGGATTGAGAAAACTTTTATTTAGATGTTCACTCTTCGGAAGTTTGATTCGATCTCCTCCCAAAAATTTGCAAAATGCATCGTCAAACAAACAAATCACATCGACAGCTCATAACATCAAAGCATTCCAAATACAATCAAATAGATGACCTATACTAGAACCCTTACAACTCGGCCAGTCCTGACCATTGTCCGTCCTGGGACAATTTACAATTTAATGTACGCCAAAGTTTCATATTCTCCGCTTCCCATACACCTTCATATTCTCTTTGTCATCATTTACCATTACATAATCACCTCCAGTATAAGTCTGCGCTTCGTTTCGTTTTATATCGGCTAATTTTTCGTTTCTTTCTGGTAATTTTTTAGTTTGATTTTTTGTTTTTTCACGAATTTTTCCTAGATCTTCCTTATTTTCATTCACAAATTCATTCAAATATTCTTTGATATAGTTGTTAATTTCACCTATTGTATTGACATCAAACATTTTCACCATTGGTTTTATGAATATGAACATTCAATGCAAATTCAACATCGTCAATTACGTTAGGCCATTTTTTACCAATTCCATGGTCACAAAGTTTAACTAACATTAGACCTACATTGCGATTACGCGCTCAACTTGTCCGTGCGCTGATGTTGCAACAGTTGCCACTTTTATGTGTTTCAGGTAATATTCATTCACATAATCTCCCAATTCGATTGAAATAAAACAACACTGTCGATCAAGATTTTTACAAATTGCTTTACAATAGTGACTGAAATAATTTTTTAAACATGCAATTGCTTCACTCGAAGTGGTAGATTTTGTCGGATAAAGTTTCACGAATTTAGTAGAAGATTCTACAACGACTAAAATATGCTTTTTGATAGTTACTCTTACATCTTTGATTGCAACATGATCAATGTGTTAATTTGGAATGGTTTGTTCCTCTTTGGTATTACGTTGACAAAACCTTCCAGTTTTCCCGCGACGGGGATGTAAGCGATAAATTTACAACGATTTTTTATATGTTCGCGAATTATTCCTCTCATCTTAGGGAACCAATAGGTTTGTTTAATAACATCATAAGTTTTCTCAGTTCCTAAATGGCCAAATTCATCGTGATATTTTAAGATAATATTCTTCTCCATTTCTCAAGGTACATGAAATCAATTAAATCAGTATGCTTCTTGTATACAATACCTTTACGCATTTAAAAAAATTTGCTTTCTGATTTTTCTGATTCATCTGTAATTATCACAAATGCACCTCAAGTTACAAAATCAACATGAGCCATACGCTCTCCTTCACGAATTTCCGTGATATAGTCAAAATTTTGAAGTTCAAACTCTCCCCGCAGTACGCTTAGAAAAATAAAATGCAGGATGAAACTTAAGATCTTCGCCTTTTTGAAATGGAATAACGCCATAACAATGAGAGCTCGCTAAATACCTAAAAATAGAGCTTGAATAAATTTGATTTTCAAGGTTTCCATTGTTTCTGATTCAGTTTTTGTAATTTTAAAAGGAACATCTTTTCTCATGAGATTGTAAAGTGGCTTTGCAATAATTGAAAAATTTTTTATGAATTTTATGATCGTTTCAATTCCTTTTTTAGTAGGAGCAACACCTTGCTCTGAAACTTCATATCCCCAATATTCAATTATATCGAATAAAAATTTGCATTTCGGAATTTTAATTTCAAGGTTGTTTGCAACCATAGTTTTAAATTACTTTTTGAGAACTTCCAAATGATATTCAAGATTAGAAGTTACTTCAAGTATATCATCCATATAATCTACACTGTCACCACAATCAATAAAATCCTCAAAAGCATTATTTATGCATTTCTGAAATGCAGAAGAGCCTACTTTGATACCAAAAGGCATCCACAAATATTAGAATTGTTCAAATGTTGTTATGAAAGATATAAACTTGATTGATCCGCCAAAATATTATATACATTCGATTATTTTAGGAATATGTGTAGTATTATATACATTGCATTCGCTTGATGAGCTGCTGGGTCTCAGAAGGAATATTAGTTCCACAATTCACAATTAGTTTCATGATGAATTTTATCGTTTCTGGAGCTTCTAATTCATATTTCTTTGTGTAAAATTGGATATCATCTTCCTTAACTATCAAGGGAAGTATTGAAATCAGTATTTTGGGCAACTGAATATATGTAAGTATGTTAGTATGTCAAAAATGGAACCCACACATTATTTCTTCAAGGAAACAAGATAATGAGTTGTCCGATGCTTTTGGAACTACACACTTTTATCTTATTTTGAATTCCATTCTTCTTAGAAATCTATTTTGAATATATTATAATTATGTAATTCTATGTATTTTAAATAATAGGCTCCAAGAAACTCTATGACCTTTCTCTTTATTCTAGAAAATTTGTGTCACTTGAGCAAAAATATTCCCTTGTCGATCCCACAACATCTCCACCAGGCATATCCATTCGCCTTTAGGATTATCAGAATTTATATTGAATCAAGGATTTTATTTCAAAAAAAATTGGTCAAAATAGAATTAGGTGACATGGGCATAAGAAAATTCGCGGAAAATAGTTCCACCAAGTTAATAAGAGGAATATCAGAGGTCATGGTGTTCCTCTCTTCCGTTTGAAATTAGTTGATAAGGAGTAGGACAAATTGATTATTCATTAAAAGCTTCAGGTAAGTTTTAGCAAACAAGATTTTTGCCAGGATACCACAACAGGTTATTGTTGGTATTTGCTCTAATTTCTGTCAAGCTGAATTGATTCTTGACATAATTTTCCATACTTCAAACAACTTTTCTGCATAATTGTTGTTATTCCCAAATTCCATTCTGCATTTCTTTTTGGGTCTCTAAAATGTGAGCAACAAAAAAGTACCATCTTTTCCTCAGATATTTTGCCTTCCAGAATATTCTACTTTTTTTTAATATTGTAACTGTCTTTCACAGTGTTGACACATAATGATGAAATCAGAGATACATTCAGCAGAAACATATTCTTATCGAACCAGCGTTATCTCTGCCGAGGCCTAAAGTCTTGTTTCAAACTTCTTATCCTGATCAAAATCGTGACTTTCATTATCCTGTGAATGTATACAAGGTTACAGAAATATGAGGAAAGGATCACATATTCTTGAGAATAATTTTATTTTCCACAGAAAGTTGTATTCTATATATTTATCAATAATTATCATCTTTTCCTGATATTAGGTTAACACATTCCCAGTTTGGAGATGGTTGAGCAGAATTATCGGTTCGAGCTAATAATGATTAATTTTCTAGAAATTTAAACAAAAATTCTAATGACATTGGAAAATTTTGATAATTTATTTTCTTCCGCCAAGCCGTACCTAATTATTAAAAAATCGTTTCCGAATCAAGGCCTTTCACTATCTCTATTTATTTTTAATTATTTGTCAATGCATTAAGTAATCTGACTGGTCGCTTTTATATTATGATGTTATTGGTTTTCTGGGTCCAGTTCTACATTGGAAGTTTCTAGGTCGTGAGCCTTCTCCTTGTTCAAAGCAGTCGCCTGTGAAACCAATATTTTTTACCATATAAACTAGAAAAGTATAACAGAGAATCAAATAATAAAAATAGAGGCCAACCTTATCCTTAATCGTTGTAAAAATGGTCTTATTTCAACTCAATTATTAAGTGTTAAATATTTACCAGAAACTCTAGCTGCAGATCTTGAAGAGTACTGTGGTCTTCTCTGCCACCTGCACATGTACTCATAATCGTTTTTTGTGAAGAACCACGTATATTTCAAAATATAATACTCTGCGGATATATTCAATAATCACTATTAGTGACCATCATTAGAATATTCTACTCACAATCATCACCACATTCTTTATTTATCTCAAATGGTTTATCTAAGAAGAATTATTAATACTTTCTTTGGGACCATTATAAAAATGGAACCAAAGCTATGATTCAGAAGAAAAATGATCATAATTGAAATTTTGAATACGCTTGAGGTAAACAACTCTTTTCCTCAGTATTTATTCGAATCGCGCACAGTTAGGCGATTAGTATAAGGGATTTTTGTATCTTTGAAGAATCTTTACCGCGATCGAAAAAAACTACGGTTCCCCCGAAAATTAGCACTGATGATTTTTAGAAGAGCGAATTGCTCAACAGTCAAATTTTTTTTTATGAACAGTACCTAGAAACATTGTTACCCTTTTATCACTTTAAGAATGCAGTTTCCAAGTTTACGAACGATAATCTATGAATTTTATCGCTTCGGAAATAATTCATCAACTCTAACTATTTTGGCTATAAATTCAATTTTCATATGAGAAATTCGTAACACTGTCTCAACAATGCAATTATCTGTTTTAGAATAGTTTGAAATTAGTCACGGAATTAAATATTCATTTAGGATTTTTCATTTCAGTTCGAAATTAATCACTTTTCTCAAGAGTCCAAATACCACAGGTAAAAACTGTTATAAAAATATGTTTCTGATGCACTTACTATCAGCTTCTTGATATGTCATTTTCTTATATAAGTTGAGCCGCATTCACAACTACAAATGATGAAGCTTGGTAAGAAAAATATGAGAAATCGCATGGTTAGTAATGTGAATACACTTTTGGAATAGAGTTGTTTCAAAATATCCAACTTGATAACTGTAACCATTTCGAGCGAAGAACAGTCTTTTATACCATTGCTTAATCACAACGTCACTTGACCTTGATACGTTTTTCTATCATTCAACGCATCGCATTCGAAAAAACAAGTACATCAAAACATGCTATTCTGAGATTTTCCTTCAAAATATTAGTCATATTTTCTTCTTGTTCTATATTAATTTGATGTCCTCTCCCTTTAACGGGTTTGAGAGTCTTTCCAAAAAAATTGCATAAACAAATACTTATACAGATACACATAAATGTTTCTCTATAAAATACGTTATCTATTACTTCACCAACTATTTCATATAATATCATCTTGAAACTAGCCTTACTTGCACATCACACTCGACACTCCTTTCATACTCACCATACTCATAATCTTCTCGGCAAACGCTCCGTCAGTCTTGTTTTCCTCTAACATTAGCAGATTTCATTTACAGTTTCAATATATTTCAGTTGCCTTACTATCATGTTCCCTTCCTTCAATCCTCATCTTAGGATACAACCAGGAAGGCTTTATATCATTCTCATGGACATCCAAGGAATCTCTCATGCAGACCCTCTACTCTCTTATGATCCGACCTTTCACGCTTCCCATTCTACAACTCAACAATGACGTTTCGCTTATGTTCGAGGCCACAGCGCCCAATAGTAAGCGGATTTCTACAGATCCGTAAGTCTTCGAAACACCATTAGTATATGAGTCGAAATTGATAAGAATTTTAATGGTCTGTGTTTTTACGTATTATATGCATGGGATGTCTGATCAATGAGCTTGAAATGAGATCTGGATGTTTGATAATCTCTTCGAGACCTCTGGGTCTGTGATGTTAGTAGGCTAACTCTGAAGGGCATAACTTGCCTCCGAGTCGTCCTATGAGAAATCACGCAGCGTTCGAAGTGCTCCTGTTTGTTTCCCTCCAAACGCTCGATCTGAACCCACCCATGTTATCCAAATGAGAATTTTTGGTTTATATTTCCACACTCTTTCTATTCTTTAGATCACGATAGAATTTTCTGGCTTTCCAGACCTGATGTTCTGAAGGGTAGGTAAAATTAAAAGAGTAATTGTATATTTTGTGTTTACTTTTCGTATTGAGATTCTGCTCTGTACCCATTAGTAGCATCAGTTTCCTGGGACTATTTCCTTTTTAATACTCTGTCAGTGGACTCAAATATTTCTTTTCATTTCTGCTATCCCTAACCAGCCTGATCCTGTATGGCAGATATCTTGACCTTTCCTCTGCAAAGATGCTTCATTTGTTCGAATGCATAGGTTTAACCTTGCTGTCTTGGTGCTCCAGCAATGCATGCGAATTTGTGGTGACGAACATGTTTGGCATTGATTGCTTCTTGATCGGTCCACAAATTTGAACTCTTATGAGGCTTGACCGAACTTCTCCGAAATTTGCTGCAGTTTTTCCAGAACTCTGCTGTTCAAAGTTTTAGGATCGTTGATGCCCGTATGTTCTGATGGATAGCGCTGTCCGCTCGATTTCCGACATAAAGTTTTTTCTCGCATTTTCGATGGGTAAAACCAAAATTACGGGTATTATCAAAAAATGTTTCAGAAACGATGTAAAGGACTTCAAGGAAGCTTTGGTTCATCATTCAGACACGTTTGTGTACTTTGCGTTAGTAGGTTGATGCGTTTCGCCTGAAAGTGGTGATGTTTCTGTTTCCATAGCATTTTCTATGGGTTGGACCAAAGCCACAAAACCTACAAAAAAAGTATTAAGAAACGAATTGCAGGTTTCTTACAAAGTTATAGTTCATCATCCAGATATTTATTCATACTGTGTGTTCCTATGTTAAAAATTTTATTCACGAATTCCATTCATACAATTTATATGGCCTCATTCAAAACTATTCATTATCTATCATCCATTATGATAAAAGGAGGTGTGAAGGATTTTGATTGTATGTGAAAATGGTTTAGCAACAAATTGTAGGTCTGTTAAAATGCTAAAATTTGTCTTCATAATGTTTTTCGTACACTACGTCAGTTGGCGTCATTATGGAAATCTTGACTTTCTCATAACGTTTTCAATGAGTGAACCAGATCCATGATTTTTGATAGAAAATTATGATTGAAATGTGAACGGGTTTCAGGAAGCCAAAGTTCATCATTCGATCATTTTTGTATACTTTTCGTTTTCAGGTTAAAAATTTGATTTCTCAATTGTTCAAGACAACCTCTTACAGTTGGAAGCAAAACCACATGTCGTGTACGAGAATCATTGAAAATTAATTTTTACGTCTGTTGGGTCGCTTGACCCCAATTGAAGATTTCAATTTCTCCATAGGGTTTTGGTTGGGTAGAGGTAGAACCGATGGTCCACGTGTTTACTGTAGGACGGACGATCAGACCTAGGGGCCTTCCATAAATTACGTAAGGGTTTTGAGGGGGGGGGGGGCAAGAAATCTTACGTCTGCGTTAAATTGTATATCCTCACTATAGAAAAAGCCT
>WSXT02139001.1:0-10523 GCA_011762715.2 Neuroterus valhalla
GAAATTGAAATTTATCTGCCATCCCCGCGCAGACATATGGTCTGCTGCGAAAATACATTGGCGTCACCACAAAAATTTCAGAGTCGGTTTGTGCAATACCCTTAAGTCGCCGTTATACACGTTAACAGAATAGAATGAATACCCAGCTTTCCAGCTGTCGTTCTCGAGGTCAAGACGGAACTGACTGGCCTACGTGCCTCTGCGAGCGTACCTGTGTCGCCCACGTCACTATCACAGGGGCGGCCGCTGTTTTTAGAGACCCTGTGTTTTTGGTGCTTACATTAAACAACTTGTTTTTGCTTTGCATGAAATTTCAAACGCAACTTCGAATTCTCAGGCGAAAAAGAGTTCTTCACACATATATCATTCTTAAATAACAGTCATATAGAACAGATTTGCAATCATTACTCGCGTTCAAAAATTATGGGATTTTGAGAGAAAAAAAATGCCGACCGTCTGGGAAGGAATTTTACTCAAAATCTATATCCTCCGTTGAATTTTTTAAACGAAGCTAGAATTTCTGAAATGCCACAAAACTTTTTAGAATACTTTATTAGGTCTCTCTTAAAACCGTTGTGATATTTTTAGTGGAAATTAAATACTTATCATTTCACAAAGGTTGAAGCTCAAGCAGCTGGAAATTCAACTTAACTCCGAATTCTCAGCCAAAAAAGAGGAGTTTTTCACACAAATATAATTTATATTTAGAAAAATATATACAAGAACAAAAAAATATAAACAAAGAGAGTTTCTTGGTTGAACTTATTGTTAGTTAAAAACCTAATCGACAATGGCCATTTTTTAAACATTTTTTAGCATTCTAACCTTGTTCTTCTAGAGTTATAATAAGTTGAGAACAAATTTTTGAACTTTTTTCAGACACTACGAAAATGATCTTCTATTTTTGTATTGTTATCAATAATTTATTTATGTGAATGTATACAGTATATTATAAGCATAAAATTCCAACAAGTATTTTATACATGGAGAACTTGATATCTCAAAGAATTATTGATGAGTAATTTTGGGTTTGTTTCACAAGGGAAATGAGATTTTTCGTTAACAAGTGCATAAGCTGATGAAAGTTTGTCCACAACATTGATGATAACACAATAAACAGTTAATCTTCATGAATTACCTTAGAATGTCTGAGGTTCAGTTGCTGAAAAATATTCAAATAGTGCATTTGTTCATCAACTTTGTTTGAAAAATGATCAAACTCCATTGATTCGTAGCAAAAAGTCATTACTGAATAGCTGTCTGTCAAGTTCGCGGAAAAAGCGGAATTTTATTCATGATTACGTAAAATGATAGAAAATTGTAGAAGTTATTTACAGCTGATCGCGTCGGAAGAACCAAGTTTGTTCGTGCAAAAACAGTTAAATAGTTTACTTGTTGATTAGGATTGTTCAGAGAATTATAGAACCCTATTGGATGACAAAATATGATACTTAGCTTCTATTTCCAAGCAATGGTGAAATCAAAATACAAAAATCTTTGTTTATTCCATCATAAATACCGGATATTGATGATTGTTAATAAAACATACTCATGAAACAACAGTTAGTTCATTAACCTCTAACAGTTCAAGATAACAACTCGTTCTGTCCATATTTTATTCACATCTAGCACAAATCGAGGAAATTTTTAAATATTCCGTTCCTATTCGACATCTTTTTGGATGATTCTATACTATATTTTAGATGCTTTTTCAGGAGGAGTCCAAGTATTCTACGAAAACCAGTTTAATTCAAAAGTCAACATTTTTTTATCCATGTAATTAAATAGATTTTTTTAGAATTCTTAACAAAATATTGTATATAAACGTAGTTTATTGTTTTATTAGGCCTATTTAAAACTTTAACTCTATATCTCACGCGGTACGAACGTAAAATGTTGCAAAAGAAAATGTCGGTAAGGTAGGAATTGAGTGAGTATAACATGTCCTTAAGATCGTGTCTGCGTTCACCGAAATTCAGTGAGCTCAGAATAAATATTAAAAGGGTTCATACTTCATAATTAATTAAAATAGAGTGTCAAATTTTCTGAAACAATTATGTTACTTCCAGTAATTTTTTATTTCTCTCAGATCACTGGGAAAACTTTGAATTGATAAGTTCATTTGATTACAGAGATAATACTCGGCAATGTTTCTCTCTGGACGTTATTTATGATGCCTTTTATTTCGTTATCTTTTATTATTCTTATCTAATAACAAACATTTGATTGTGCTCATAGAATAAAAATTTTTCAACTTTCTTTTCCAGAAGACCTCAAATACCTATGTTATTATTTTTAATAAATTTTATTGGGTGAGCGTACCTCCCCCCCCCCCCCATTCCGGTGCTAATGGCCAGATTTTTTTTTTGAGTATTTATGCATTCAGAAATTTGGACCAAAGGATATATTTTTCCCGAAGTCCACATTCAATTCAATTTTTTTATTATTTTTTATAGTTTAAATTGTATTACATCAATCTACACATCAAATACATCATCGTCATGAATTAATATTCTGAAATATGCAGTGGAAGTGCTCCAGACAAGTAATGATTTCACGATGAAAGGAAGCATTGTTCTGTAATAAATTATCTCATATGTATAATACTAAAATGAATAAATAAGGTTCATTATAATTTTGGTCCAAAAGTCACTTCACATTCCTTTAATAAATTTTCTCTATGCCAAGTTCTTTTTTTCGAAATCTTATGTGAATAAAAATAAAGATTTTATTCTATTCAGTCGAATATAAATAATGCTTATTAATAACAATAATCTACTATTTTGAACAATATTAAAGAATTTGCTTGATTTTAAATGTATTATAGGCATCATTCTGATGAAGAAATTTATATCGGGAATCAGTAGGTCCTGATCCGATTTCTGATCAGGCACTGTTCCGAAGCTTGTAGCTTTTTATGGCCCAAATTTAATTGTTTGGACTTTATTTGATTTACCTGTAGAAGTGAATTTTAGAAATTCGGCTGGTTGAATAAATACATTGACGAAAAGACAAATTTTCAATAGAATAGTAGATTTTTCAACCGAATAGTTGAATCTTTAGCTAAAACAATTGAGTTTTAAGGAAAGACATAAATTTTCAGCAGAAAAAAATTATTAAAAAAAAAAAAATTTCATCGAAATAGTTGAATTTCAAACCAAAACAGATCCCATAATCATCAACGAAACGGTTTTAATTCCAACTGTAGCAGAAGTTTCTACAAAAAGAGATGAAAGCGGGTAAACAAAAATTGAACAAAAGAGATACATTTCCAACCCAAAAAATTTTTTTGGCCAAGAACACAACAAATTAGAACCAAATTATTTGATGAGCTAATATTCTTTAGAAAAAATGTTGAACTTTCCTCAAAATAGATCATTCCCAATCTAAAAGATAAATTAAAGAATAGATATCTTAGAGAGGAAAGCATTTCAACGAAAAACTTTCATTTGATCAACAAAGAGAGAACGCTCTAATAAATTGTTGCATTTTAAATGCAAGATTGTTGATATTTCAACAGAGCAATTGAATTTTGTAGCAAAAAAGACGTTTCTCAACATGAATTGAATGTTCAACCAAGAAAGATTATTCAGCCGAGAAAAATTCCCCACAAAACATTTCTAGTTTAATCTGAAACAGATGAAATTTCTACCAAGAGATATGAAAGTGGAAGAACGGAAAGGCAACGAAAGATATATTTTCTACCCAAAAAGATTTCCTAGTTAAGAAGACAACAAATTGAAACAAAAATTTTGGATTTTCTATCATTCACGTCGAATTTTCATAGAATAGTCGAATGTCCAACAAAAAAAGATTGTTCTCATGAAACAGATGAATTTTTGATATGATTTTGAATTTACAACAGAAGGGTTGAATTTGCAAAAAAAAAAAGGTTTTTCAGGCAAGCAGAAAGCAAAATCCATATAAATTAAATAGTTTTTAACATGAAAAGGGTTTTCAGTTAAGAAGAAAAGAAAGTTTGACTAAATTATTCAATTTTTCAAGCGAAGAGACGAATTTCAGATGGAATATTAGAAAAAAAAACAGTCAAACAGAAAACAAATTTTCCTCAAATCGATGAATTTTAAAACCTAAACAATTCTTGAGTCAGGAAGGAAAACCAGGTTGACTATATTGTAAATTTTTTTAGCGAAAGAAACGAATTCTCAAGATAAAAGTTAAATTTCCAAAACAACAAAATTGAAATTTTAATACAAAAAGACGAATTCCCTACAAAAAAAGTTGGATTTAGAGCGCAAGAATATTGATTTTCAAGAAAAACCTAATGTTCCACCGAAAATTTTCAACTCTTGACGTAACAATGAAAAATATAATCTCAGAGAGAAAACCAATTTCAAGCCATGTGCATCGCTGTATCCCCTCCCTTGCATACTAGCCCGAGCGTAGATGCTGTTGTGGAATCCAGCCGTTCAATTCCTTCCTCAGAATCTGATTTGAATCTACTAAGAAATGAATTTCTGTCCTTAAAGGGATAAATATATGATTAGGAATTAAAAATAGCTAAAAAATCTTTAGATGAGATATAAAATGTTCTGAATAAAGTACAGAGCATCAAACGATCTCATTCTTGAAAAGAAAAGGCAACCAACATTCTGTCTTACTTGGGCTATTCGCTATTGGTAACCGCAGAACTGCGATGCGACGTCTGGTGGCGACAAAGGGTACTAAAATAAGGAGGCTTGTTTACATACGATATATGAGCCGAAATGCACATAACTTTCATCTTGAAGTTTTAAACTAAAAAATAGTGTTGTCGGTGCATAAAAAATTAATATAAAAGTAATATGAATGATAGTGGGATGAAATTCCGTCCTAAAAAGACAACTAGAAATGTCTTTTGCTCTGTTTTCGGTTGCTCCTCAAGGGGTTGGAGAGATCCAGAAATTAAATTCCATAAATTTCCTAAAGTTAATAAAAGTTTTGTGGAAGTAAAAACAATAAATGGAAATAAAGAAATGGTAGATCGCAGAAGACTGTGGGAACAAGTTTTGAATATCGGGAAAGAAGTGAATCAGAATATGGTTGTTTGTTTCAAGCATTTTAAAAGAGAAGACTACAGCTTTGCAGGTATAAGTTTATACATTAACGTACATACCTATAAAGTTAAATTATAACATATATTCCTGAGTTTAAGAAACAAATAGTCTTTTTTTATGTAACCGAAGTATTTTTATTTTTCAAAATTGATGAAAGAGCCATGTACCCGAGTTCTAACCTCAAAATTCAATTTCTAAAGACTCAACAAATATTTTTTAATAGAAAATAGTGAATATTTTTTTTAAATAGGAACCCCACCCCGTTTTTATAAGATCAAAGACTTAAAGATCCAATTAAAAGGTGCATACAAAGCGTATAAATTGATTTATTATTTCATTCGTTTTACATGAAAAACAAGATCGAAGTCAAGTGGAGTAAGACTGCAACAACATGCTTAAATTTTTCACTTAAACCAGCTTTGCAGCTGCATTTGCAATATTTAATTTTTTCGGAATAAAAAATTTCTCTAATTTCGTGGAGAGTAGATTTTGAATCAGACAATCGCAGGCAAAAGCCAATTATTCTAAATTGTTGGTCAGTGTCTCTGTATAGTTGACCGCAGAATATTATGTGCCCAGATGTAACACTTTTTCTCCTTGAACAAAATTTCTACAAGGCGGTGTAGATCCACTAAAGTCAGAAATGTCTGCAATCTTTAGTTTTATTTTTACCTTTGTAAGCACACAAATTTAAGAAATCAGCTCCTGTTCACATTTATGTCAAAGTAAGATGCCTCTTTACGACCGCCATATTGCCGGAGGCCATCTTGATTACGTCACGATTTCGGTTCCCAATACTTCGTTAATTCTCATCACACTTTTTGCACTTTATAAATGCAGAGTCTGCAAATTATTGCAAAAATGTCTTCCGAATCTTTGCATAAATTTTTGTTGCACTATCAGTAAGATAGATAAAGAAATGACGCCACATGTAGTTACCTATGTATCAGCAAGTGCGCGTACGATGGACTTGGAAAGTAATTTAAATAATAAACCTATTACATATAGCGCATAGAACCTTACCCACACTGATTAATACTTTATTTCCTGAAGATGAGTTAGCTTCATCTACAAAAGCATATGAGTATTTTGTAAATAATAAATCGGAGAAAATTTTGACCTCTATTTGTTTCTGCAAGTTCTTACAGCTTACAATTCAATTAGCGTCAAAGATTTCTTGCGTCATCTTGCCCTAGCTTCCCCTTCTAGGGATTAAACAATTTTCATTTCAAATTGTTTCTTCTTTGTAAAGAGACATAAGACTCAAAATTTTCTCATAAAGCAACGTGTCGGCATCTTTTCCCCAAAGGAAGTCCAAATGGTTGAATTCGTTCAGAGGAACTCGTATTTTGGCGATTGGATTTCCCAGTTTATTATAAAGGTTTCCCATATCCTGCAAATTCAGTTTTCAAAAATTAGTATGTGTCATTTTTCAGAATTGTATGTAAAAGTTCAAAAAAGGGACCTTTGTATGTGCCAGCCAGTCATTGACACTATAATGTAGAATTACAGGTGTTTTCACTCGACTCAAATCGTATTCTGGAGGTGAAAATCTTCCATAATTCTTCAAATTTCCCAGAAATCCGTAGTCATATTGCCTGAAATGACCTGTAAAAAATTTTTTATGAATTATTAGAATTTCTATCAATTGTCATGATTTCCAATCATCATAGGAAAATGAATGTAATATACTTTGATCAATGAGTTGGGCATAGTGAATGGCTTGTTTCACAGAAGCACCTGCTGGAGTATGTCCTAATATTGTTGGAAGTAATGTCTAAGGAAAAGATCGAAATTATGTTTCTATAAATTGACAATTATTATTTTTAGATATATAATTTTTCCTGTACCAGGTTAAGTTGATTTGGACTGTAACCAGTAATGATAAACAAAATATTGCTGCACACAGGCTGAAGAATAGAATTCTCGTCACACAATTTTGATGTAAATTTGTCATAAAACTCTTGCGTTAAGCGAAGTTCATACACACCGAAGTATTTCATCACCATCTGAAATCATGAATGAATTACAAGTATTATGATATTCCTGTTTGTGAGATACAACTCTGATCTGTTATTATGCTTTCATCAAATCATTTCCCAAGAAATTTTGTCATATGGGGTTTACGCTATGCTAGATCAGTGTTACAGTTCAAGTTTTAGAAAAAAGTGATAAACGTCTAATAGTTATCACAATCATAAACAAAGATTACATCATCATCGGAAATTGTTCGTACAATTTACGCGATGTCAATATTTTTGATAAGGAAACAGCGCGTGAGAAGTGCAAAAAATGCAATCATTTATTAAATATTGTGCTTCACATTCAACTCGTGGCATGGCCTGGGAAAACTGAGGAAAAAATTTTGATGAGAATGCCGTTAATGCGGAGCGTAGTTAACAGTAAACTTTATTTCTGAACCTCCAAGTAAAGGCTTTCACAATATGTTGAAAGTTAGGGAGATCCGTCAAGATAGATCTATCTGAGTAAATAAGAAACGAAGACGGAGATGCGTCACAAATCGGAGGTAATCCAAGCATTCCTTCCGCTGATCATGGTACATTAAATGTAAATAATATTTCAACGTTCCCCCCGAAATTTGGACAAACTCTTTAACAATTTTTTATAATCTGGAAACCCGTTAGTTCGACACATCTTCCATGCTCTGGCCCTGATAAACCTTTAGTTGAAACATCGGCCACCATACCACCTGTGGTACGAAATGATGTTCACATGATAAAGCCATATAATCAGCTCCTGCTGAAGACAGTGCTAGAGTTATCTACTCTTTTGATTTCCAGGATACTGGACACCGGAAAAAAATGAATGTATATCCTGTATACGATCTTCTATTGTCGAAACAGTTGGCCCAATCAGCATCTACATGACCTTCTAATAACCTCAGGTTATCTGTTTTATCATTTTTTCAATTATCTGTCTTCTGAATTTTCACACTTTCTCAGCTTTGTATCAAGATCCAAGCTAGTAGCAACTGGTCTTCATTCAGACATTCCAAATCGTTCTAGGATATCTTTGATGTATCATTTTTCGGCACATTCTGATACCTTCCTTGTTTCTGGAAATTTTATTCCCAACACAATAGTTCACTTCTCCTAAATCTATTATCAAAAAACTTTTCCTAAGATCTTCTGTTATCTCAGTGACATATCAATATTATATCTTCTTCTTGTCCCGAGTAGAACGAGCATGGATCTGTGGCAAATTGAATAGTACCAAATTTCCATAATTCTTCAATTAGTTAAGTGTATCAGATACAACCAGACTGACTAGTTCGTATAATGCCTTGTTCAAGGGACACACTTTACTTCCTTTCCGCAATTCTTGAAGCATCTTCTTCAATTTTTGCCCCAACTCTACATTCTTTGTTTCACTAGGAATGACATCTCGCAGTATTTGTTCGATTAAATCCGGAATTTCTATATGAATGCTATCTTCAAAATCACCATTTTTATATGCTTTTGTCACGTCCAGTTGATTCATCTTTATGTTGTTCAGGAAACTAGAGCTGTTGATAACAGGAACAAGCTAGTGAGAGCTACGGGTGTAAAAGTCCTGTTAAAATCCAAGCCTCATCATTAACTGCTAATTACACCGCGACACTGAAGTCGCTCGACCATCGTTCGCGTAGCGTTCTTGATGATGGACTTAAATTCCTGTGCCATAGTAAACAATTCTCTGGAAAAGCAATTTCAATACTTGTTTATGCCGACATAATTCGATTTTATATTGTCTTCACTATTTATTTATTGCGAGCACTACTTTTGCCGGCAATAGTTGCATGTATCATCGTGTATCATGCGGTATCGTATGAGTACGCGATTGATACGAATTTTTGGTCGGTAACATGTCGTTGATGGCGCTACTGTGAATGTCTGGCGCTCTAGATGTCAAACCTCCATCATTTTCGGATGGTGTTTTCGGACATTGGCCCCAAATTACGGCTTCGTGCGTCATTAATTGCAAAATCTTTCTTATTGACTCATAGTTGGGAGTATAGAATTTCATTTATTACCCGCGAATGTTTCATAAATGCCGTAGTTGTGCATAATCATGAAATTTCCAGCATGAGATTTAATCTCCCACGCGGACATATTGTCAGCTGTGACGTATTGTCTGAGGCTCTAGCTGGAAACCTTCATCATTTTCGGATGGTGTTGTTGAACTTTGGCCCCAAATTACGGCTTTATGCGTTATCAATCGCGAAATTCTTTATTATTGACTAATAGTTGGGAGTATTAGAATTTTATGTGTAACCCGCGAATGTTTCATAAATGCTTTAGTTCTGCATAATCATGAAATTCCCAGGACAAAATTTAATCTTTCGCGCGGCCATATTGTCGGCTGTGGCGTATTGTCTGAGGCTCTAGCTGGGAATATTCATCATTTTCGGATGGTGTTGTTGAACTATGGCCTCAAATTACAGCTTTGTGCGTTAACAATCGCGAAATTCTTTCTTATTGACTTATAGTTTGGAGTTAAAGAAGTTGATGTATAACCCACGAATGTTTCATGAATGCCGTAGTTGTGCATAATCATGAAATTCCCAGCATGAAATTTATTCTCCCGTGCGGCCATATTGTTAGCTGTGACGTATTGTCTGAAGCTTAATAGCTGTGCACCGAAAAAACTTGGGAGAAAATTTAGTTCCTGGCAGAATCTGAAAGGTGTTTGCAGTACCTTGGCACTTTGGGTGCAATGAGCCAAATATACGGAGTACTTTTGGCGGGTGCTTTTCCGAATTTACGCCATGGTCTTTAGAGTATAGATGGTGTCTTATTTTCATTATGTAAAATAGCCTTCTATTAGGTAGGAATATGCAAGCGGCTAGCACGGTTCGGAAACCTACGCGCCAAGTAAGGTGAAGACTGCAGGGGCGGATTAACGGAGGTGCTAGCAGGGGCTGTAGCCCTGGGCCCCAACATTGGGAAGGCCCCGCAAACTCTTCGAATTAAGAGAAATATTATTGCGTATTTGCGTACACGTAATTCAATTTTGCACATGCGAAATGTATGAATCAAAATTGATGTATGAAAGGATAAAAAATATGTAAAGATAAACAAGCGCATTGACGAGATTAAGCATTGAAGTTGATTTCCTTCGATCGATTAATTTTAATGATTTATTAAGTGACTTTGCCGGAGCAAAATCAAGAGAAAAATATTTTTGATTGTATAATAATTTGCGGGCCCCCTATTCATTTTAGTCCCGGGCCCCGTAAAGCTTCAATTCGCCTCTGGATAAAAATAATGTGGGAGTATGACATTCTTTTTCTTATAGGTCTGAGAAACAAGATGGCAGCTCGATTATTCCCAGTTGGTAGAGGGCCCTCAGACACTGATCTATATTTCACCCTGAATAGTGGATGCAGGCATGAAGACTAGAAGAAGGAGTGTCAACGATATGTGCTGGCGGTCTCGAAAAATGTACGGCATTTTCGTCAAGGTT
>WSXT02139012.1:0-10523 GCA_011762715.2 Neuroterus valhalla
TGTTCAAAATGCTCCCCCTCTTTGATTTTTCATCCAAAATAGCTGGTTAACGAACTCATCCTGTCTTTTCGGTCCCTTAAGATGTATGCCAAAGGCCAATCCAATCCGATAATTCTTTCGAAAGTTATCGAGTACACAGATTACAGACTGCAGACTACAGACAGACAGACACCTCCGTAAAAACTATTATTTCTGACTCAGGGGGTCTCAAAACGTGAAGATTTCATTATATCCGTGAAAGTCAATTTTCACATAAAACCAATACCTTCTCATTCAGAATGAGAATGTAAAAAATAGACAGGACTTATGTACCAATAAAAAACTACAAATGTGCTAGCAATTGTTTTAGATAGGATACGTAGTTTTCATCTCAATCGGGGAAAAAGACTTTTAAAAATAAATAATCATGTTGTTGAAGAAAGAACATAAGATAAAACAAAAAATTCGTAGACAAAAATCGTTCACCCGGAAAATATCTATAAATTTGTTATCAATCATTTTTTGAAGGAATGCGTAGTTTCTGTTCCAATCATGAAAAATAAAATAAAAAATGAAAAACTGAACAAATTTAAACAACGCAGCCTATGGAAAAAGTAAGCAACAAGAGTTCTTCAACCAAATGCGAATTCCCTACCATTAATCTTTGTAGGACGCGTGGTTTTTATTTTAATCTTAGGAATAATAATAATAAATATAGAATAACTAAATTTTCTGAGAAACGAAAGGGTACAATCTAAATTTCTTGGACCGGATACCTGGTCCAAGCAATGACCCTAATAAATGCGGTCCACTGGAACAGAATCCCTCGTCAAAGCGGGATCTGAATTTTTCGGGATCTAAAATCTAGATTGCGCCAGTGTTTCAAACAAGGAAGGAGGTCGAATTTTTAAGATGCATTTTAATTTATGCATAAAAGTGATTTTACGATTGTTTTGTGAAGCATGAACTCAATAGTTAGTAGCCAAAATTATTATTCATCAAAAACAAAGTGTTAAAAATTGAATTTTCATCGTATAGGATGAATAAGCATGTTATTTGTTGAAACTGTTTTTTTCTCGAAAGAACTGTTATTCTTCCATATCAAGTAAGTTTGAACACATTTTAAGCTCAAATATACTATGAATAATATATACATTGAGCAATATTATTCAGAATATACAGAGAATATGAGTAACACGATCAGAACTGAAATATCAAATCTAACCTAAAACTTTGAAGTTATACTTTTCTAGATATGGAATATTTCATGGATAAATTGGTATATAATGATTCTGACAATGAGTTCATTTTTGCGTCAACAAAAGTTTATTCAATATTATAATTTATGCTAAAACTTACACGATGTAGTAAAAAAAATGTCATTTTGAGAAAAATCAGTTTTGACAGTAAATGTGTTTTTTCACTGTATATGATACACTCTCAGAAATTTCCTTTTAACGATAAAGTCGGTCCTCTAAACGTAAGAGTAAGATACTTTAAAAGCAGATTCTTTTTACTCTTAAACGATCTAGTTTAACGCTGAAATGATGTCTTCTGAACTATAGAGTCACGCATTTTCATCTTTGGAAGATGATCACTTTTACCATAAAACGATTCTTAGATTAACGCTAAGAGTATGCATTCTAATTGTGAAAGGATTGCATTTTGAGAGCATGGTGTTGCTATTCCACGCATGCGCACATACATGCAAACTTGAACGATTCGATGGTCCCAAATAGTTTTACGGTAAAAGTATGTCACTTTTTATCCGTTAAACTGCATCTCTTATGATAAAAATATGAAGAGAAGGCTGACAAGGAAGTACAATAAGTGGAATGAGAGAACCGCGAAGAGAAAGGAGTACGTAGAGATAAGAAAGGAGTTAAGGTTGACGTGTGAAGAAAAGAGCAAGGGAGAGAGAAGGATCTGGAAGAGGAGTTGAGAAGTGTTAAGAGCTAGTGGGACGTGCGGAAGATAATATATGTTTCGAAAGCGTAGGGAGAGGATAAGTGAGATGATCAGAAGTGAGGAATGGAGGGAGCTTTTTAAAAATAATTTCAGTGCCCAAACGAATGGAAGAGAGGTGAGGGAAGTAGAAGAACGAGGGAGGAAGGAAGGACATAGAGATAGAGTTGCATATGAGGAAATTAAGAAGGTCGAAGGCAGCAGCTTGGAAGGAGTGCAGAACGAAGCATGAATTTTTGCCACACCAGTATTTAACGGCAGGCTATAGGAGGTAGTAAAGAAGGTATGGAGGGTTGAGGGATTCCACAAGAGTGGAGGGAGGGACCGATAGTGTACAAAGTACATGGTAGAGAGGCTACAGAATGATGTCGAAGGGAAAGGCATATTGCCGGAGACTTAGGCGGGATTCAGAGCGGATAGGAGCACTACAGACAATATTAATATTTCGCAGCACGTGATGGATAGAGAAATAGCAAAGAAGGGGACGTGGAAGCGTTTTTCGTAGATCTGGAAGGCGCTTCCCATCGGTGGATAGAGGGAGGTTGTATGAGGTAATGATGGAGAGAGGAGTAGAGAAAGGTCTGATCGAAAGGGTAAGAGAGGTGTATGAAGAGACAAAAGATAGGGTGAGGGAAGGGGACACGATTTCAGAGGGCCTCTAGAAGGATGGGAGGTTGATCTTAATAGCTGAAACAGTGAAGGAGGAGAACTAGATAGAAGATTAGATAGAATTCAAATGCATTTAGAGGAATTGAGGGAAATGAGAAGAAGTCCTCCAAAATCTTCAAGATTGAAGGTGAATCCGAAAAAATTCTAGAGAACTTGAACAAAATAAAACTCAAGACAAAGCATTCAATAGAATTATTACATTCTTAAAAAGTTTACACAAATTTGAGAGAATTCAATCACATTTAACATCAGAATTCCTAAGAATTCTAGGAAAGTCTAATAAACTTGAGAGGGAATTCTGAAAAATGAGTAAAAACAGTACGTTGAATTCAGTAGAATTGTGTAAATTTAGAAGAATTCAAGAAAAAATAAAGCTAAATTAATTGGAATTTTGTTTGGTTATGTTATATTAATGCTTTGTCACAGGAAATTCGTTTTCTAAACAAAAGTCATTAGACGTTCCAGAGGCTTATGATTTTCTAACAATTTAAGGATTACGTTAGCGTTTGGCACAACTCTTCAACATATTTTGTTCAGGTTGTCTAAAAAGGATATTTCAAGTAGAAAATTAAATTTCAGAAAAGATGAAAAAATCGTCTTGAATTGTAGGTAAATATAAGGAATATTTGCAATTTTGAAACAATTTCAGGTTATTATATAGCGATGTTCTGTTAAAGTTTCGACCAGAGTGTGTAGATATGAGAGATGTATGAATGAATTTTCCGATCCTCTGGTCTTCTTTATATAAAAAGAGAAAGCTCCTTATTGGAACAAAAACGTTTCGCTTGTAGCGTACAAGGCTCTTCAGTTATAGAAAAAAATTAACTCTTTTTTCTTAGTTCACATTCTGTTAAATATAAACCACGAATCTCCTCTTCCTTGAAACAAGCTTGGTGTAGTGCAGCAAGAACTATCAGTTACCATAAAAAGATCCAAAATGTTCATTACATTAAATAATTATGAATAAGAATTTTGGAGTGAGTATATCTGTGGATTGGGAGAGAAATATAAATATTATATCAAGAAATGGTGGAGCACTCACATGTATATCCCAATCCTCAGATTGGGATACAAGAGTGGGCTCCATCTCTCATATAATTTCAGGTTATGTTAACCTTTTTTACCATCAAATAACTATTATCGTTATTAATCGCTATAGATCGTTATTAAAAAGAAATCATTAAATTTCAAACTAGATTTAATATAGAATACACAAATTCTGCATTAACATTAATTTTATTTTTAATTTGAACATTAAAAAATGAAATAAAATAAAAATAAAAGATCCAGACTCTAAATGCTAATATTAAAGAATCTCCTTTACAAGTTGTCTTACTTCTTAGTCCTAATGTCTTGGCCATTATTTACAGAACTTTTTAACGCCTCTACTTTTTGCCCCATGAAAACAGGCATCGACGACATGCAAATGTGCGAGCTGAGTCTGGAAGAGACTGGTTTAACAAGAAAACGTGGAGCTGAGATCCTGGAGCACGAGTTTAATCGTGAATGGGAACGTCACGGCGGCAAGCCTTACGTCATACCTGGTGATCGCAAGAAATAAATTTTGATTTTTTTTGCGATCATTAACAAACAATCAACACGTGTTTTCGAGTTCCACTCTCAGAATCTAATGCACGAGCCGCGTCACAAACATACGCAAAGACGTCCGAACTTTTTGCATTCCACACTTTTTTTATGACTTTTTGTGTAGAGACTGACGAGATTGCATTCAGCAAACAAATTTCTGCTTAAAATCATTTCATGTTCGGATTCCAGTGAAGAAATAATATGATTATTTATCGAACTCTGACTAAAATTGTGTGAATTGTTTTCTGACATGCAAATTTCCTTAGCAAAAGCCTATTCATTTTATTTTTCGCTTTCCTTTATTTGTGGATTTCTAATTTTCAGTTAGGATCTTGTTTCATTCAGATTGAATAATGATTTAATGATACAAGGAAAATCGCATAATAACCCTAGCGTGACCGTGAAGTGACTGCTTGGTAGTGCTTCCGTAATATCACAATAAATTGAATAAATTGAGCAACATGTGTATTCAAAATAACATAATTGTTGCAATTATAACTCCTTGTTGAAATTTTTTATGAGTTTTATATTTTTCTATTCAAAAATTGTATTTTTGAGCTCTCGATGAATAAAAAAATTTCAATATTAAAATTTAATATTTATAAGAGATTTTAAAATAGAATAATAATTGCAACAATCTAATGTTTATGTTGCTGCTTCTTCTTATTTTATTGTGATATTACGAGAATGACACTTTTTGGTCACTTTACGGTCACGCGAAAACGTGACTTTTACGTTCGCCCAGTCCGTTAGGGAATGAAGTGCCTCTAGGACTTTCTCACTAGGAACTTATGAATAATATATAAATGTAGTTTAAAAAATTGTCTCATTTGAAGATTATATATATACATAAAAAGAGAGAAGAGAGCCTATGAAAAAATACGTTTCTGGTGATGATTCCATTGAAAAAATCCTCTTCTCTTCAATCATTCGTAGTTAATATAATTCTGGAGAAAAATGTTCTCGGGATAATTATGAATATTTAAGTATTTATGCGAACGAATGTCTGCGTAATGATAAATATTTTTATCATGTATTATAGTTTCGCCCTAAGGTGGGTCTTTAGATAAATCCTTATAACTTATTCATAAGATACAATGTAAAAGACGATAGAATGTGATGTTACTTCCAAATAAATATATGAAAGAGAGTTTAAAGAATTTGCTATGATTTTATTTCTAGACCTCATACTCATTGAAAATTAATTAGGCTGAAATTTTAGAGGTCCATCTGACATTTTCCAATTTCCTTACAAAACTGAATTGAAATGGAAAAAATTAATATATATTCGGAAAAACACAATAGTTTTCTCTAATTCAGTTGCCTTGCACATTTCGAAAAGTTTGTTGATAATTTCCAATTGACTCTTCGGGGCAATAGTTTTCGATAGCACGAAACCAGAAATGTAAAAAATTTCAATTTTTGAGGGAAACTAACAATTCCTGAAATAATGAATTCCCGCTAAAAATATTTCTTTACTGTCTGAACTCTTCAGAAAAGGATAGAAAATGTTGTTAATTCTTTTTTTTTCATTTTCATTGCAAGAAATAAAATTTCCTTATATTAGACTCCTAAAACTTCGACCCAATAGAAAATTATTTTTGTGGATTTTTAGTATTACAACATTTTAATTAGAGAATAACTGAGTATGATTCAGACTTCAATGTAAAGAAGATATCTCATATATATCTTGTAAATATCTCATGGATATCTTATAGATATCTCATAGATATGTTATAGATGTCTTTTAGATATCTTATACATTTTTCGGTCGGCATAATGTTCATTACAATTATGAAAAAGTTAAACGATTGAAATGTTCTGATTCATGTATAAAAATAATATTAAAACGCCGATGTGATGCTTTATTTGCTAAATCTACATTTCATGATATAATATATCATGCGCTGTTTGGTGGTATCCAGCCACCAAAACCTCTTTCTAGCTCCTTGGCAACAGCTAAACATAATCTGTCTTGATTTCTACCAGCAACCACCTGTGAATTGGAATCAATTTATTGTTAGTCAGAGAATAAAATTTTTATCATTAAATTAGGTATTAAAAAAATTTTTTTTTTTGATATCTCTTGTTTTTATAGCCAACGATTAAGAAGGAAACACAGGAAAAGAGAGATAAGGTAAAAAAAGGTGATAAAAAATAAAATGGTGTTAAGGGTTAGAAGGGAACTGACAGAAGTTGAGAGAGTGAACGTGAGAGAAGAAAAGATTATGGGAATAATGATGAGAAGAATCAAGGTACGGTGAGAGATGGTAGTTATCATTTGTATGTACAGGAGAAGAGAAGGAGTATGGAGAGAAATAAAGAGATGGATGAAGGAAAGGAATAAGGATTTGGTGTTTAAGGGAAAAGCGGAGATAAGGGAAGAAGAAAAAAAGAAATTGAATATGGGCAGCTGGAGAAAATAGAAGTGAGAATTCAAAGAAAAAATAGGAAATGAGGGGATAGGAATTTCGAAAGAGTTAGGAGTAGAGACGTTACTGGAAAATTTGTAAAGTGATTTTTAAGGTAAGGGAGGAAGTGGGACGGGGAAGGAATAAAGAGGAAGTAGGAGAGGTTAGTAGTTGTAGGAGAGGGAAAGCCTAAACCGAAAATTAGGAGAAGGGGGGGGGGGGTAGAGGATTAGGAAACAGATATTTAGGAGAAATTCAAAGTACAACAAAGTGTGCCAAGAAGGATGTGGTGGCTCAAAAGGCAGTAGAAGGAGATACAAGGGGAAGAGAAAAGGAAATTGACTAAGGGCAGCTGGAGAAAATACGAGTGAGGATTCAAAGAAAAAATTGGGAACGAGGGGATAGGAGTTTCGAAAGAGGGAGGAGTAGAGACGTTACTGGAAAATTTGAAGAGTGATTTTTAAGGTAAGGGAGGAAGTGGGACGGGAAAGGAATAAAGAGGAAGTAGGAGAGGTTAGTAGTAGTAGGAGAGGGAAAGCCTGAACCGAAACTAGGAGAATGGGGTGGGGGGTCGGAGGTTAAAGGATTGAGGAACAGATATTTAGGAGAAATTCAAAGCACAACAAAGTGTGTCAAGAAGGATGTGGTGGCTCAAAAGGCAGTAGGAGGAGAAAAAGGGAAAGAGAAAAGGAAATTGACTATGGGCAGCTGGAGAAAATACAAGTGAGGATTCAAAGAAAAAATTGGAAAGGAGGGGATAGGAATTTCGAAAGAGGGAGGAGTAGAGACGTTACTGGAAAATTTGAAGAGTGATTTTTAAGGAAGGGGAGGAAGTGGGACGGGAAAGGGATAAAGAGGAAGTAGGAGGGGTAAGTAGTAGTAGGAGAGGGGAAGCCTGAAACAAAACTAGGAGGGGGAGGGGGATAGAGGATTAAGGAACAGATATTTTGGAGAAATTCAAAGCACAACAAAGTGTGTCAAGAAGGATGTGGTGGCCCAAAAGGCAGTAGGAGGGGATAGAAGGTGAAGAGGAAAGGAAATTGACTAGTGCATTGGGCAGCTGGAGAAAATAAAAGTAATGGTTCAAAGAAAAAACTGTAAACAAGGTGATAGGAAGTTCGAAAGAGGGAGGAGTTGAAACGTTACTGAAAAATTTGAAGAGGGATTGTTAAGGTAAGGGAGGAAGTGGGACTGGAAAGTAATAAAAAGGGAGTAGGAGAGGAAATGCCTAAACCGCGAGTTAGGAGAAGGGAGAGATAAAGGATTAGGGAAGAGATAATCAGGAGAAACTCATAGCACAGAAAAGTATATCAGGAAGGATGTGGTGGCCCAAAACGCAGTAGGAGGAGATAGGAGGAGAAGAAAGAAGGAAATTGAATTTGGCCAGCTGGAGAAAATGGAAGTGAGGATTCAAAGGAAACGAGGGGATGGGAAGTTCGAAAGAGGGAGGAGTAGAGACGTTACTGAAAAATTCGATAAGAGTGATTGTTGAAGTAAGGGAGGAAGTGGGACTGAAAGTGAATGAAGAGAGATTGGGAGAGGTTAGTGGGATGGTAAATGCAGGTAAAGTGGAGACATGATGGCGGAATGTGTAAGAAAATGAAGAAAAGAGGGAATAGAGAAATGGAAACTCAACAGGGAAAAAAGAGATTTCCATAAGTAAAAAAGACATGGGAAGAAGGAAAGGTACATAGAAGAGTTTAAACAAGCAGTAAAGGAGGGGAAGGAATGCGCAGTAGTCAAGAGCAAAAGAGGAAGGAACAATGGTTTAAATGACGAAATTTGCATGCACGAGTAGATGGAGTATTTTGGGAGGCTGTTAGGGGGCGTGAAAAATAGGGGTAAGGTTAAACGAGATTACTGAAACGAAAGGTATCAATTATTTTATACTTATTATTATATACTTATCACCTCATAACTGATCAATGATGTGAGGATGGTGAAGATGGAAGAGGGAGGAGTTGATGAAGCGTTGATGAGGCAATGAAGAGCCAAAAAATTGACCACTTTAAACTAGAGGAAGAGAGATATAAAATAAGGGTTTAACGTGGTATACAAGTGATGAGTAAGGAATGGCAGATAATAGGGAAATAGTTGAAGGCAAGGCAAGAAGAGAGAAGATAAGAAAAATTTCCGAGTAAGGTGCAACAGCTGGTGTAGGATATTCAAGGTAGAAGGGGAGTCGGAATATCTGCCTAAGTTACAAAAGTAGAGCAGATAGGATAGAAAGGTGTGATTCAATGGAAGAAGGGGTTAGAACATGCAGATTGTGGATGAATAGAGATAAGAATTTTTTGTTAATGTGGGTATAAGCAGAAATGATGATAGAATGTGTTGGAGAGGTGTAAAGGCAAATAAAAAATAGGGGAGAGTATGGAATAGAGAATGGAGTGGATTTTAAATAGGAATATCCAGGGTGAGGAATAGATGAAGCTGAAAGAGTTGAGGAAGGAAAGTCAAGAAACGACTCCAGAGAAGAATAATGAGGTATTACGTGTTTCCCGTTGAAGTAAAAGAGTGTACAAAAATAAGAAAGGTGGAAGGGGTGAAATAATAATAATTGAAAAATAAAATTGAAGATACCTGAAATCCGATTGGAAGGCCTTCGTTGTTCAACCCCATAGGAACTTGTGTAGATGGAAATCCAAAAATATTGATTATAAGGCAGTAAGCTGCTCCGATGAAATTAAGGGCCGATTTATTATGCACAGGAGCTTCACTTACAAACGAAGGAATTAACAAAACCCCGTTTGTTCCAAGCATATTCTGAAACAGAATATATTTCTCGATCAATAAGCAACTTTTTTTTGAAAATTATAGAAAAATATTTGTTTTTCACAAATGATCATTTCGAAAAGAAGGTTCCCTGCATGTTTTTGATTTGAGATTTTTTCTTACTTCCATTGCAATTCCCAATTCTTCGCACTTCTTTTGGTAAAAGGACATTTTTGATTCAGGCATGAAGGCCCTAGTCTCCTGTACGATTTTCATCAAGATCGTATTTTTTGTGTAATTCGATAATCCAAAGATAGCTTTTGCTGTTTCGGCCCATAGATTTCTGTCATTCTGAAAATATGTTAAGTTTATATATTTTTCTGTCAACTTTATTTTCTAATATAAAACATTTAAATATTTTTGATTTACATTTTTTGCTCACAAACTATATTATTCGGTTGAAAATTTAATACTTCTTCGGAAATTCAACAATAGCGTCAAAAAGTCATCCTTATCGATCAAGAGTTCAACTGTTTGTTAAAAAGTTTGACAATCAAATTGAAATCTGTCGATACGAACTTTATCCTTTTTCCTTCAAAATGCAAACATTTGTTTAAAAATTCATGTATTTTGATGAAAATCTGTCTTTCTGGTCACAAATCCAAATATTTGGTTGGAAACATTTGGTTTTAGTGATGGATTCGAATAGTATTTTGAATGATCTTTTTGAATTCAATTGTTTTTTTTTTTAATTTTTAAATTGAAATCTGTTTTGTTTGAAATATCTTCTGTCACACTTTACATTGAGAAGTCACCTCTATCAAAATAATTAAATGTAATTGAAGATTCGTAATTCAGTTCAAGGAATCATACCTTTACTAGAAAACTTAACTAGGGGTGGGAGGGGGTCGAGGTTTTCGTCACGTTTTGTCATGAAGGGAGGTCGGGGGGTCGCGCTGCGTCACATGACACTCAATTTTAAGAAAAGTGTACTATCAACTCGATAAAATGGAAGTTTGTTGCATTTACACGTAGTATTTGATGAAAAAATAAATGAGAGTTTAAAATCAAACATATTTTATTGAACTATGCATCCTCGAAAAAAAATTTTATTTTCACAGAAGGCGAGGGGGAGGGGGGGAAGGGAAGCGTCACGTAATTATTGAGGGGGGGCCTGAACGAGCGTCACGAGTTCGT
>WSXT02139023.1:0-24587 GCA_011762715.2 Neuroterus valhalla
CCTCCTCAAACCTTCCCTTCTCTTCTCTCCTCCTCTTCTCTTCTTCTCCTAACTCTCTTCTTCCCTTAACCCCCTTATTCTCTCTACTTTCTTCTTCTCTCAACTCTCTTAACCCTCTTCTTCTCTTTACTCTCTTCTTCTCTTAACTCTCTTCTTCTCTTAACTCTCATCTTCTCTTAACTCTCTTCTTGTCTTCACTCTCTCCTTCTATTAACTCTCTTCTTCCTTCAACCCTCCTATTCTCTCCACTCTCCTAATCCTCTTCTTCTCTTTACTCTCTTCTTCTCTTCACTCTCTTCTTCTCTTAACCCTCTTCTTCTCCTAACTCTCTTCTCCTCTTAACTCTCATCTTCTCTTAACTCTCTCCTTGTCTCAACTCTCTTCTTCTCTTAACCCTCTTATTCTCTTCACTCTCTTAACCCTCTTCTTCACTTTTTTCTCTTCTTCTCTTAACTCTCTTCTCCTCTCAACTCTCTTCTTCTTTCAACTCTCTTCTTCTCTTAACTCTCATCTTCTCCTTCTCTAAACTCTCCCCTTTTCTTCTTTTCTTCTTATCTTCTTCAGTTGGGAATTATCCTTCTTATTTGCGAATCTATTACTTTGGTGGAAATTAGTTTTGTTTTCTAATCAACTTTTTCTCTAACTGAAAATTCAACTTTCCCCTTTTTTGTTAGGGAATTCATCTGTTCAAGTTAACAATTCCTCTCTTTTGGTTGAATACGATAATTCTTGATTGAAATAATAAAAACTATGGTTGAGAGTGGACCTTCCCTTTGAAAAATCAATTCCTCTTGTCGGCAATGCATCATTCAGTGCAGCAATTGATTTCTGTTTAGAAATTTAAATGTCATCTTCAGCATTCCTTTTTTTATTGCTGAAAAATCCAACTTTTTTTGTTAAAATGTGATATTTGCAGATTTTTGTTTTCTTAGTAAAAATTCTTCTTTGTTGACGTCTGATAAAGTCTGGAGTATTCTAAATACCGACAGAATTCTAAAGCAATATTGTTGACCAAATAACAGTGTGTACGATGGACTTCACGGTTGAAGCGTTATCTTTTTAGGAACAAGAGAAGAAGGGAAGATGAAAAGAGGAGAAGAAGCGAAAGAGAGAGAAAGGAAGCTTCAGAAGAAGAGAGTTGAAAGAACAAGAGAAGAAGAGAGTTGAGAGATAAGAAGGAGAGCGCTGAGTAAAGAAAAAGAGAAGCGAAGATGGGCAGAAGTAGAAGAGAGAAGAAAAGAGTTAGGAGAAGGAGCGAGTTAAGAGGAGAAGAGAAGAAGAGAGGAAGAAATCTAATGGTAGAAGCGAGTTAAGAGTAGAAGAGATGGGGAGAGTTAAGGGTCAAGAGAAGATGGGCAATAGATGAGAAGAGGGTAGAGAAAAGAAGACAAGGCGAAGAGAAGAATAGAAGTCGAAGAGAATAGGGCTAGGAGAAAGTTAGGAGAAGAGAAGATGAGATGAGAAGATGAGAAGAGATTCAAAAGAAGAAGTTACGCAGAGGAGAATACGAGAAGACATAAAGAAATTAATGGAGTTAAGGAGATAAGAGTAAAAGAGATTCAAAAATAGAGGATAAGAAGAGATTCAGAAGAAGAAGAGAGCTAGAACAAGGAGAGAAGAAGAAAGTTGAGAGGAGTTCAGAGGAATAGAATAGGAGAGAGCTAAGAGCAGAAAAGGCGAAGAGAGTTAAGAGAAGAGAAAGAGAAGGATGAGACAGTCAAAAAAGAGCAGAAGGGGAGAGAAACAGGATAAAAGAACATGATGAGAGATTCGAATGAGGGATAGAAGAAGACAAGGAGAAAGGAAGAGAGTTTAGAGGGGAATAGAAGACGAGTAAAAGAGAGTTTAAAGGAGAAGAGAAGAAGAGAGGCATGAAGTTAATAGAGGAAAGGATGGAGAGAAGAGAGTTAAGAGTTGAAGAGAATAAGCGCGTTGAGAACAGACGAGAACAAGAGGCGAAGAGAAGAAGAGAGTTAAGGGATTAGGATAATAACAGAAGAATATAGTTAAAAGTGGAATCGAAGAAGACAGTTAATTAGGCTGGGAGTTGGAGAGAATTAAGAGGAGGGAAGAAGAAGAGAGTCAAGAGATTAAAGGAGAAGGCAGAAAAAGATGGGAGGAGAAGATGGGAAAATAAGAAGAGTGTAAAGAGAAGAGCAGAAGAGAAGAGGAGAGAGGAAGGAGAAAGTAAACACAGAGCAGAGGAGAATAGGATAAAAGAAGATAAGAATCGATCCAAAAGAAGAAGAGAAGGAGACTGGGATATAGGAAGAAAGTTAAGAGGAGGATAGGAGATCAGTAAGAGAGAGGGAGAGAGAGAAGTTAAGAGAAGGCGAGAAGACGCAAAGAATGGAAGAAGGGAAGAAGAGAGTTAAGAGGAGGAGAGAGTTAAAAGGAGAAGAGAAGTAGATAAGAAGAGAAGACGAGGAGAGGGATATGAGAAAACAAATAGAGAAAGAGAAGAAGAGAAGAATATAGTTGAAAGGAGAAGAGAAGAAGATAGTTGATAAAGGTGAGATGTGTAGAGAATCAAGAGGAGAAAAGAAGAAGAGAATCAAGAGGATAAGAGAAGAAGTCAGTTGAATGGAGAAAGGGAAAGATAAAAAAAGAAGGAAATAAGAGGGGAATAAATAGAATAAGATAATAAGAGAAAGAGAGAGTTACGAGGAGGAAAGTAGGAGAAAAGAGGATGAGGGTTAAGAGAAGAAGAAAGGAAGTAAAGATCAAAAAATGAGGTTTAGATAAGGAGAGAAGACAAGAAGAAAAGAAGAGATTTGACAGAAGAAGATAAGATGAGGAGTGAGAGTCGTAGCAATCCATAGGAAGCTAACGCTTCAAAAATACTGTTGCGAATTTACGTTGGAAGAACCAGAGAAACGTATTTTACATCGAATCAGTAATTTGCATTTCTCTCTGGAAAAAATTTGTTGGAACAGGTTGTAAATAAGAGAAACAATATACGCGAAGCCACATATGGAAAGTCTGATACCACTAATGGCAGCCATGTGCAATGAAAAATAGACACTAATTATTGCGGGGCGAATGCAGATACCACAAAGGGTTAATGCTCTTTATCTCTGTGGTCGTTTCAGTAAGAAGTGTTTGAGTTTCACTGGCAAGTTCATTTGAATCGTTTCGATCTTGGATCAAACGATTTCACCTAGGTAATAAAAAAAACCTCAATTGTTTATTAAAAAAAAAAAGTACGAAAATGATCCAAACTTCCATTTATATATGGCCTCATTGTTACAGAAGAATTTTCTTTTACAGAGTATGACGTACACTATTTTTTGTACAATATTGTCATATTTTCTTGGACTTCCATTTTTTCAGAATAGCAAATGCTGTTATTCTGAATGCATATTCAATTTCAAACCGAAGAAAATTTTCTACTTCTTGCTTTCTTTCCCCTCTATTTCTTCTCTTCTTTTCCCCTCTCTTTCTTTCTATCTTCCTTCCTTTTTTCATTCCTTCCCTCCTTTCTTTTTTTCTTTCTTACTTTCTTTTCTTCTTCTTTGTTTATTCTCTTCTTTCTTCCTCCTTTTCTTCCTTCCGTTGTTTATTCTTTTCTCTCTTCCTTACATCCTTCTTCCTTCCACCCTTCCTCCCCTTCTTCTTTCCTCCTTTCCTTCCTTCCTCTCTTCCTGCCTCTCTTCCTTCCTCCCTCTCTTGAAACCTTCTTCTCTTTTTTCTTCTCTTCCTTCCTCCATCCTTTCCTTCCCTCTCTTCCTTCTATCCCTTCCTTCTTTCCTTTCTACCTCTCTGCCGTTCTGAATTCCTTTCTTCCAGTCTTTCTTCTTTTCCTTCCTCCATCCTTTCCTTCCCTCTCTTCCGTCCCTTCCTTCTTTCTTTTCTACCTCTCTTCCGTTCTGTCTTCCTTTCTTCCACTCTTTCTTCCTTCCAACCTCTCTCCCTTTCTTTCTTCCATCCTTTCTGTCTCCCTCCTTCCCTTCCTTCATCCTTCCCTTCCCTCTCTTCCTTCCTTCCCTTCCTTCTCTCCTTTCCGCCTCTCTTCCGTTTTGTCTCCCTTTCTTCCACTCTTTCTTACTCCCCTTCTTCCTTCCATCCTCTCTCTCTTTCTTTCTTCCTTCTTTCCTGTCTTCCTGCTTCCCTTTCTTCCTTCCTTATTTCTTCTCGTTCTTCTTCTTCTGTTCTTCTTCTCCTTTTCTTCATAAGGAGCTCCTGCTTCAACCGTGTGGTCTAACGCACACAGTTTTCTTAATTTAAAAATTTCCCCTTAATTTTATCGTTATTAATTTTTCGTTTTAGGGCGCAGGTCAATTGAAGTTGATTAATGACATAGGTATCTGATGGCGGAGATTGACTTTTAGACTTGAAGCGCGTGTCCGGTTGACAATATTATGGATCACACGAGTGCGTGCAGAAGTGCGTGCGTGCAGCCTTGCGTGATGTAACGATCCTGTAACCTCTCCACCCTCGAGTTTTTTCCTCTCCAGTTTTACGAGCCATTCCAACTACATAATATTTTATTGGGTCAAGCAGAGTCAGAAGTCAAATCGATTATTATTTTTTTTCTTTACTACATCGCACGCTTTCCGGAAGTAGGTGGGACAAATAATGATTGAAGGTCGATATCAATAATTAATATCTTGAATGATCCAATCAGACATTGACCGGGAAATCCTTGGAAATGACGTAGTATTTTATTGACAAGGAAAAAATCAGGAATTTGATTGTCCGAAAAAAGCGGGATAATACCGGGGATTTTCTTGCACGGGAAAAAACTTGGAGATGACTGGTAATTTCATTGACCAGGAAAAAACCAGTGCATGAATGGGAATTTCATTGACCGGGAAAGATTAGGAAATGACCAAGCAGTCAATTGGTCAGAAAAAACCGGAGAACCCATGAGTATTTTACTAACAAGGACACTCCGAAAAATGACCTGGAATTTCATTGACCTGAAAAAATCCGGGAAATGACCGGGAATTCTACGGACCAGGAAAAAATCGGGAAATTACCGGGAATGTTATTGACCAGGAAAACACGGGAAATGCCGGGAATTTTATTGACCAGGATAAAACTGATTCATTACTGAGAATTTGATTGACAGGAAAAATTTGGAAACAATCAGGAATTTTATTGACCAGGGAAAAACCGAGGAATGACCAGGAATTCGATTGACCGTGTAAAAATCGGAAAATTACCGGGAAGTTTATGGCCCAGGAAAAAGCCGGAGAATGAACGAGAATTAGATTGACCGGAAAGAACTTGGAAATGACCGGGAACTCTACTGACCAGGAAAAAATAGGAAAATTACCGTGAATATTATTGACAGGAAAAACCGGGAAATGATCGAGAATTGTACTGACCAGGAAAAATCGGAAAATTGCCGGGAAAGTTATTGAAAGGAAAAACCTGGAAATGACCGGGAATTCTACGGACCAGGAAAAAATCGGAAAATTACCGGGAATGTTATTGACCATGAGAAACCGGGAAATGGCCGGGAATTTTATTGACTAGGATAAAGCTTGTAAATTACTGAAAATTTGATTGACAGAAAAAAATCTGGAAACGACCAGGAATTTTGTTGACCAGGAAAAAACCGGAGAATGACCGAGAATCCGATTGACTGTGAAAAAATCGGGAAATTACCAGGAAGTATATGGCCCAGAAAAAAGCCGGAAAATGAACGAGAATTGGATTGATCGGAAAGAACCGGGTATTGACCGGGAATTCTACTTACCAGGAAAAAATCGGAACATTACCGGGAATATTATTGACTGTGAAAAACCGGGAATTTTATTGACCGGGATAAAGCTGGTAAATTACTGAGAATTTGATTGACAGTAAAAAGCTGGAAACGACTAGGAATTTTATTGACCAGGGAAAAACCGAGGAATGACCGGGAATTCGATTGACTGTGTAAAAATCGGAAAATTACCGGGAAGTTTATGGCCCAGGAAAAAGCCGGAAAATTAACGAGAATTAGATTGACCGGAAAAAACTGGGAAATGACCAGGAATTCTACTAACCAGGAAAAAAAAGGAGAATTACCGTGAATGTTATTGACAGGAAAAACCGGGATTTGACCGAGAATTCCACTGACCAGAAAAAAATTGGAAAATTACCGGGAATGTTATTAAAAGGAAGAACCGGGAGATGACCGGGAATTCTACTGACCAGAAAAAATCGGAAAATTACCGGAAATTCGATTGACGGTGAAAAAATCGGAAAATAAGCGGAAAGTTTATGACCCAGGAGAAAGTCGGAGAATGAACGAGAATTGGGTCGACCGGGAAAAAATCGGAAATTTACCGGGAATGTTATTAAAAGGAAAAACCGAGAAATGACCGGGAATTCTACTGACCAGGAAAAAATCGGAAAATTACCGGAAATTCGATTGACGGTGAAAAAATCCGGAAATTACCGGAAAGTATGTGGCCCGGTAAAAAGCCGGAAAATGAACGAAAACTGGATTGATCGGAAAGAACCGGGAAATGACCAGGAATTCTACTTACCAGGAAAATTACCGGGAATGTTATTGACTGTGAAAAACCGGGGAATGTCCGGGAATTTTATTGACCAGGATAAAGCTGGTAAATTACTGAGAATTTGATGGACAGGAAAAAGCTGGAAAAGACAAGCAATTTTATTGACCAAGAAAAAACCTGAGAATGACCGGGAATCCGATTGACCGTAAAAAAATCGGGTAATTACCGCGGAGTATATGGCCCAGTAAAAAGCCGAAAATGAATGAGAATTTGATTGACCAGAAAGAACCGGGAAATGACCAGGAATTCTACTGACCAGGAAAAATCGGAAAATTACCGGGAATGTTATTGACGATGGAAAACCGGGAAATGGCCAGGAATTTTATTGACTATGATAGAAATGGTAAATTACTGAGAATTTGATTGACAGGGAAAAATCTGGAAACGAGCAGGAATTTAGTTGACTAGGAAAAAACCGGGAATGTTATTGACCGTGAAAAACCAAGAAATGGCCGGGAATTTTCTTGACCGGAAAGAACCGGGAAATGAACGGGAAATAAACGGGAATTTTATCGACCAGGAATATACGGGAAATGACTGGGAATTAAAAATCGTTCGCCGGAGTGCTACTATTGTGGAGAGGAGAAGAGAGAAAGAGAAGGAGAGAAGAAAAGAATGGTAAAAATTTTGAAGAAGATAAGAAGAGGAGAACGAAAGGAGAAGAAGAGAATAAGGGAAGGAGAGAAAAAGATAAGAGAAGAAGAGAGGTGTGAGAAGAAGGGAAGAAGAGAAATAAAAAAAGGGGAGAAGGAAATAAGAGAAGAAAGGAGGATACGAAAAGGAGAGGGATTAGAGGAGAAAAGGAAAAGAGACAAAAATATGAAGAGAATAAAAGAAGATTAGGGTTATGAGAAGAAGAGAGGAAAAGAACAGGAGTGAAGAAGAGAAGAAAAGAAAAATAAAAGAAAGGAAGAGAAGGAGAGGAGGAAAAAGTAGGGGAGAAGAAGAGCAGAAGAGAGTTCAGAGGAGAAGAGGAGAGAAGCAGAAGAGAAGAAGAGAGGACGAGATTCAGAGATATAGAAGGAGAAGAGAAGAAAAGAGGAGAAAAAGAAAAAAAAATTGAGAGAGGGGTTGAGTGAGGGAGAGAGATTTTTTCAAGTATTTGGCATGACACCGAAAAAAGTAAGAGATAAGAAGACATCGGTCGAAGTAAGGAATTATTTATTCGTTTTGGAGGTAGCCTCTTAATTATTGTGCGAGTAAGGTTCGTTGCACAAGGGCCTGGCCTTTTCTTCCTTAACGGCCGATTAACCAACGTCGACATTGTTTAATGGAGTGAGATTATCTTCATGCCTATGATATAGTACCGGAAGTCGTTGCCATTTTTTTCTCCGATTCAACGACAAAAATCAAGTTCCTGAAACTCCTGAGCTTCATGCATCACCAAACTTTGAAAACACCCACTTCCTCTTGAATAAATCCACAAAAATAACTTCCACATGTCAAATGTATTGGAATTTCTGACAAATGTATCGGAATTTATACCATAAATAGTTGCTCAACACTCCTAGAGTTTCTCATCTCATTTTGCTGACAGAAAATATATTCTTTTTTTGGCATAAGTTTTTGGTGAAACGAGAGCACTCGTCCGGCGAACAGAAGGTCCTGGGTTCGAATCTCAGTGGGGTTGGAAGGCGACACTTTTTTTCGCAGAAAGTTGTATTCAACTTTTTCTATGTATTCCTCCTTTCTGCTTCAAAAATTGATCTTTTTTGGTAGAAATATCTTCTAATCGCCTTTTCTTCTCAAGCATTCAACTGTTTGTTAAAAATTCGTTTTTTATTCTTGTTTGAAGTTCTTACGTTTAGTAGTCAATTTTTCTCTTCAGGTTGAAAATTTAACTTCTTCTGAATTTCCTCTTCTTGTTTCGAAGATTCTCCTGTTTTGAAGGATAGAGGAAGAGCGAAAAAAGGAAGGAATAATGGGGAAAAGGGTGGAGAGAATAGAGGAAAAGGGAAGAAAGAAAGATAGAAAGAAGCGAGGAGAGAAGAGGAAGAAAGGAAGAAATGGAGAAAGGAAGGAACGGGAGGAAGGAGGTAGGAAGCAAAGAAGAAAGGAATGGAGGAAGTAGGGCAGGAAGGGAGAAAGGAAGGGAGAAAGGAAGAAAGGAGCAGGAAAAAAGAATGGAAAGATAGAGGCAAGGAAGTAAGGAAGAAAGGTAGGTAGAAAAAAGAATTAAGGAATGAAGGGGAAATGGAGAATAGAAGATAGGAAGTAAGGGAGAAAGGTAGAAAGGAAGGGAGGCAGGAAGAAATAATATAGTAAGGAAAGGAAGGCAGAAAGAAAGGAAGTAAGAGACAAAGAAAGAAATTAGGGATGGGAGAAAAAGGTATTAGAAGATGGAAAGTAGAAAGCGAGCACGGGAGGAAAGGAGGGAGGATTGATAGATGAAGGGAAACAAGGAAAGAAGGGATGAAGAAAGGAACGAAGACGAAAAGGCATAGAGAAAGGACGAAAAAGAGAAATGAAGGGAGGAGAAAAGAAAGATAGAAAGGAAAAAAAAGAAAGGGGAAAATGAACATAGAGGAAGGAGAAATGAAGAGAGGTTATAATATCAATTTATAATAATTGGTATCTTCATACCGATTAGTATTTGATTTACCAACTCCATTATTTCTTCCCTTCCAATTTCCTTCCTCCTTTCTCCATTTATCTGTTTTCAATTTCCAGTATTCTTTTTTCGTCAGTCACTTCCAATCACCTTACTTGGTTGCAAATTAAACTGTATGTTTGAAAATCTGTTTTTTTTTTTTGGTTGAAAATTTAACTCCCTTGTCAAGATTGTCTTGTTGGTTAAAAAATCCATCTTTTCTGGTAGAAATTTCTTATCATTATCTCCGCTGATTGAAAATTTTACTGTTTGTTCAAAAATTCGTCTGCATTCTTGAAAATGCGTCTTTTTGAGTTTTGTTGGAATACATTTTCCATGATTTTGAACTTTATCTTTTTCTTATACTTTCAAAAATAAAATGTGATAAATCCGGGTTACGAATTCAACTCTTTTTATGCATTCCTTCTCATTGGTTTCGAAATGGATCTCTTCTGGTAGAAATATCTTCTTGTCGCCTATTCTGCTCAAAAACTGAACTTTTTGATTGGAAATAATTTTTTTTTCGTCAATAGTTGAACTATTTTGTAAGAAGGTCGCCTTTTCAAGTTAAAAATTTGACTCTTCTGAATGGTTGAGGAGAAGAGTAAGGAGAAAAGATAGTAAGGAAGAAAAAAAGTTGAGTATAAAGGAAGGAAGGACTAGAGGAAGCTAGAAAGAGTTAAGAATAGAAAAGAAGAGAGAGAAGAACTAAGGAAGGAAGGAATTGAACAGGAAAGGAAGAAATAAAGAGAGAAAAGAATGGAAAGACGTAAGGAAGGAAGAGACAGGGGGAGGAGGGGAGTAAAAAATGGAAGAATACGAAGAAGAAAAACGGGAAAATGAAGAAAAATGGATGGTAAGACGGAAGGAGGGAGCAATCAAGGAAGGAAGAGAAGAAGAAAAAGAGACAGGAAGACAGAGAGGAAGAAAGGAAGGGAGGAAAAGAAGATGGAAAGATGGACAGACGGAATGGAGGAAGCAAGGAAGGAAGAAAGACGGAAATATAGAATGAAAAACATAAGGGAGAAATAAAGAAACAAAGGATGGAAAGATGGGAGGAAGAGAAGAAACAAGGAAGGAAGGGAAAAAGGAATGGAGAAAGAAAGAAAGACAGACAGAGATAAAGAAAAAAAGAATAGAGAAATAAAGAAAGAAAGGATGGAAAAGAGAAGGAAGGAAGGGAGAAAGAAATGGAGAATGAAAGAAATTTGGACAGAGAGAAATAAAAAAAGGAAGAAAGAAAAAATGGGAAGATGGAATAAAGGGAGCAAGGAAGAAAGACAGAAAAAGTGAGAAAGAAAGAAAGAAAGAAATGAAATAAGGGAGAATAAATTCGAAAGGGAGGGCTAAATGAAAAGAGGAAGAAAGAGAGAACTTTATCTCTTTTGGTAGAAATATCTTCTAATCGTCTTCTCTCTTCAAAAATTGAACAGTTTGTTAAAAATTGTTTTTTTTTTTCGTTAGGCGATTCATCTTTTTGGGTGGAAATTTCTTTCAATTATTTTTCTAAGAGGTCTCTTTCATTCCTCCCTCTCACTTTTAATCACACCTACTGACTCACTTCTTCCATCCTTTCTTTCTTTCTCTCTTTTCATTTTTCTTCCTTGCTTCCTTCATTTCATCTTTTCGTTCTTTTTTTATTTCTGTTTGTTTCCTTCTTTCTTTCTCCCTTCCTTCCTGGCTTGCATTCTTCCTTCCGTCTTTTCTCCTTTTGTTTTTGCTATATTATTCCTTCCTTCCTCCTTCTTTCGTTCCTTCTCATTTAGTTAGAAATTCCTTCCAATCAGCTTTCTCAGTTGAAAATCAAACTGTCGTTTGAAATCTGTCTTCTTGAGTTCCAAAATCAACTATTCTGATAAAAGATTCAACTATTTGGTTGGAAATCAACTGTTTTGTTGAAATACGTTCTTCATTATTATAAAATATATCTTCTTATTCATTCAATAGTTAATACTATTTTTTTTATTTTTTTCAAACAGGTATACTTTCTGAGTTCATTTTCCATATTTTCTCCTTTCTCTCTTGGGTTCTTTGCGCCCATTTGAGAAATATGTGAGAAAATACCTTTGAAATTTTGAATAGAAAACATCAGGTCAGTGAGGAGCTCAAAGAAAGAAGGGTTACTTCGCAGGGGGTAATCTAATTATCTTTCTCTCCTAGACCGTCTAATTAACGTCTTCCCGGTGTCGACTTACCAAGGTCTGGCTTTTTGCCTTTAAGAAAACGAAAATCAAGCTAAACCCAAGAACAAAAGGAGACAAGACTTTTATCTCTCTTATCTGTAATTACCTTGAGACTCGAGTCGAAATATTTACTTATTTAGTTTTCTTCCCCCGCCCCTTCCTGGGGGTCTAATTTAATAATTTATTTCGGTTCTTACGCTCTTTTCGATATTTATTGTACTAAAAAGTCTCTCGGTTGATAAAATCAGCCCGGAAAGATTCCTGCAATCTATTGATCGTGCTGTGCTTTTCTGTTGTCCACAAAGTTTAGCTGTTTCTGCGGAGATGGCGCCAAGAGTCCGGAAATCGAATATTTAAAAGAAAAAAATTTACCCCGTTTTGTTCATGAACTTTTTTTAATTGTTAATAAATTCTTGTCGTGAATTGAATTTCCACCAGAAAAAATAATTTTCAAAAAAAAAAGGACAAATTTTTGACCTAGAAGAATAAGTTTTCCCAAAATAGAAAAATATTCATCCAAATGCATCTACCTTAACCTGAAAAAATATGAACAATTAACAGAACAATTAAATTTTCCGCAATAGTTATTTTCCCTCCAAAAAGAAAAATCTTCAACTTAGCAATAGAATTTTTTACGGAAAAAGGATTACTTTTTATAGAAATTCTTTGATTTTTGACTTGGAAGATTAATTTTTAACAAAAAAAGATGAATTTATCAATAAAATACACGACATTCCAACCAAGCGAGACCAAATTTTTTGAAAATTGAAAACAGTTGAACTCAATCAAAAAACGAATTTTCAGAAAGAGTTCATCTTTTGGTCAAATGGTAGAGAGAAATCAAAAAAATTTTTGGAATTTCAATCCAAAAAAGGGATTTCCTTCACACAATAGGAGAATTTTCATCTGTTAATATAAGTTTTCAGCAAGGATGTTATTTTTCCAAAGAATAACTGAGTTTTCCAAAAAATTCTATAAAAAAATACAATATTCAACAAAAAAAGATGGAAGTTCAATGAAATGTTGTAACCCTAAAGGAAAAACAGTAATTTTCAACCACTGAAACAAAAAAGCGAATTCTCCAGAAGAAGTAGAACTTCCTACCAAAAGTATTGCCTTTCCAACCAAAAAGATAGAATTTTCAACTAAATATACATTGCTACCTCGCTTCCATGCTTCCTCCCTTCTTCTTTCTTTCCTTCTTACTTACTTCCTTCTCTTTGCCTTTCCTTCTACCTTTCTTCTTTCCTTTCTCTCTGTCTTTCTTTTTTTATTTCTTCCTTTCTCTCCTTTTTTTCTTTCCTTCTTCTTCCTTTCTTCCGTTCTCCCTCCGTTCCACCTTTCCTCATTCTTATATTCTTATTTCTTGCTTTCTTGCTTCTATCCTTCCTTCTTTTTTCATTTGGTCCTCTCTTCCTTTTTCCCTTTATTCCTTTCTTTATTTTTTCATTCTTTCATCCTTTCTCCATTTCTCTTTCTTCCTTTCTTTCCTCCTTCCTGCCTTCCTTTTTCCTTTCTTTTCTTTTTTCTCTTTGTGTTTCCGTCTTTCTTTCTTTTCTTGATTCTACCCTTTCTTCCTCTCTTTCTTATTCCCTTTCTTCCTTTCCTCCTTGCTTCCTTCATTTCTTTTTCCCTTCCTTCTTTCTTTCCTTCATTCCTTCTTCCTCTTTTCCCTCCCTTTCTTCTTTTCCTCATTCCTTCCTTTCCTCTTTTCCTTATTTCTATCTTTACTTTTCTCTTCCTTTTCTCCTTTGCTTTTTTCCAAGATTCCTTCGTTCCATATTCACATTTTTTCTCTTTTCCTTCCTTCCTCACTTCTTCCATTCCTTCCTCCCTTTATCTTCCCCTTTCTTGCTTATTTTTCTTCTCTTCTCTATAAGAAGCTTACGCTTGAACCGTTTGGTCTAACGCACTCACTGTTTGAAAAATCTTAAAATTGTTCTTTCTAAGTTGACACTCAGACAATGTTTCCAAGAGATTATCTTTTCTATTTGGAATTTTAAACATTCACTCATTTTCCTTGAAAAAAAATTAATCCTGATCTTCTTTGTTGAACATTTGTGTTTTGAAACAACGATTTATTTTTCTAGTTGAAACCTAACCTTTTTGGTTGGAAATTTATCCGTTTGGTTAAAAACTATTTTTTTGATGAAAATCCAACTGTTTCGCAAAAAATTTGTATTTACAGAACTTTATTCTCGTGAGCTGAGAATCCATCTTCTCGATTGAATCATGGTCGGGAATTCATATTTTCTCTGGAAGATAATTCGAAAATGATCTTTTTGGTTAGAAATTCATCTGTTTGTATGCAAATTAAATTTTACATTACAATACATCCTTTTTGATTGAAGGTTCAACAATTTTGTAGAAAAAATTTAATTTTCGACAGAACATGGATATATGTTGAAAATCGATCTTTCTGATTGGAAATTTAGCTACATGATTGGAATTCCAACATGATTGTTAAAAATTCATTTTTGTAAGTTTCACGTCTTTGATGAATAATTTAATAATTGGGTTGTGAATGAAATTTTTGGTAGAAAATTTATATTTTCTATCCAAAATTCACAGGGCTGCCACTCAGTCACCTAAGTCACTTTTAGTCACTTTATTTTTCCAAGTCACTTTTTAGTCACTTTTTTGAAAAACAGTCACTAAAAGTTACTTTTTTTACATGAAGATGTCTTAGTGGAGTATCAAATCTTTGAAACTTCACTCCATAATTACTAATAATTACACTCTCCTTTTTATCGACTTCTGAAATTCTATTTATTATTGAGGTTAAAGTTATTTTGCTTTGTAATTTTCCTGTTTTCTAGTTTCTATCGTAACTCATTATGGAATATAAATAGGCATTTGTATTAATGGTTTGTTAAGCTTATTTAAGTGAATTAAAATTTTTATGCCTTGTAAAATTTATTCTGGAACTCTTGACCTTGGTATCCACCCCAAATTAAGCACTAAAATTTCATATCATCAGGTCAATGCAAGCCAAACAAAAATATGTGCAATCAAGTCGAAATTTCGAAGTTGACAAGTGTCTCTTTGGACACAGCAGTTACAGGCCTTTTTGTGTGTGAGCATTAGTCATCTTGAGTAATTTCTTGTTTCTTTTTGAGGTTATACATTTTTAGGGCACGGTGTGAATTTGCAAATCAGAGGAAGTTCAGCGTAACGCGTAACGCTAAACACTGTCAGGGGAAGAGCGGGCTTCCCCGTCTCCAACTCTCTTCCTTTTCATCCTTCGCTCCCCACTGAGAGCGGTATGTAGTGGTGTATAGCGGCATCTGGCACATGAGAACGACGGTGTTTCTTTGTGTTTGCGTTACACGCATCAGAAAAATGTATTATTTATTTGATGGATGAAAAAATGATAAACAATGTAAGAAACAAAATAATGAGTAAGAATCATCGTTATATTTTTGATTATTTACAATGTGGTTCTTTGATGTCATATTCTTCAAATCTAAAACAACTGTTAGTTATTAGGACAATTTCTATACCCGATTTCGTCTAATTATTTTGAGTGATTTTTCAACTAAGAACAACTTTAATTGTCAGCATATAGAGTTATCGCTTTTGCCGGGCGTCCCACGATGGATCAGGATTTTGTGGTTTGAAACTAGTCACTTCAAGTCACTTTTTTGGTTTGAAATTAGTCACTTTAAGTCACTTTTTTGGTTTGAAATTAGTCACTTTTGTCACTTTTTCGAAGTGTATTAGTCTGTGGCAGCCCTGAAAATTCATCGAAAGTAATCTTAGTTGGGAATTTACCTTTTCGATTCAAAGAAATTTCGTTTGGTTGTCAATTGAACTGTTTTTCAGCAAATTCGTCTTGTTGGCTGGGAAAATCATAATTTCGGAAGAGAACTGAAATCTTTGTTTTTAAAGGAAACATTTCAGTTCTGTCAAAAATTTTATTGAGCATAAGTCTCGTGTTTCGAAACTTATGACAGCACATTGCTAGTTTTCGCCAGTTTCAAAACATTTATTGTCCAAACAAAAAAATATTATATCTAATAAACATGTTATTTAGAAATGCAATTTCGAATCAGTTAAAAATTTTCTTCAGTTTAATGGTGTTCTCGATATGTTCTCTGTTTTTTTTTTTTTTTGATTCAACAATCTTTTGGTCCTAAATAGTTATGTATTGTCGGGCGAAATTTGAAATAATGTTATTATATCTCAGTATTTTCAAATGAATTTTGCTATTTGAATTATGAAAATTTTTCAAATATCTGAAGTGCAAACAAAAATACATTTTCGGTTCAAAAATTAATGAATGTGAAAAATACATTTCTATTCAAAGAAAAAAAAAATTCTATGGACTTTGAATGAGAAAATAATAAATTTTCACCCGTGGAATTTAGTTTTTCTGAATCTAAAAGTTGAGATGCAGAAGTCAAAGAAGATTCGATGGAAATCCGTTGAGCGATTAATCTCCTCTCCATAATATTTGTTCCCTCCAAATAAGAGGGGAGTAACCGACAACCTTACCTTTCCCACAAGGTTCCTAATCCTCATCCCGTGTATAATAGTTATAAATGGAAAATGCTTAGTTTACTTTAGTAAAAAGATTCAGAACTGTTTTAGTAGCCCAATGAGATTTTCAACCAAAAAGTTGGATTTTCGAACAAATAGTTGAAATTTCAAGGCAAGAAGGACGATTTTCCTATATTTTTATTCTCTTCCCCTGCACTTTCCCATTCTCTTTTTCTCGCCTTCTTCTTTTTTTTCCTAATCCTCTCATCCTCCACTTGTCTTCTATCCTGCTCTTATCTCACTTTTCTCTTCTTCCGTTCGTCTTTCAACTCTCTCCTTCATTTAAGTCTCTTCCCTGAACTTTTTCCTTCTCTTCTCCTCTCTTCGCCTCTCTCTGCTCTTGACTTTCTTCTTCACTTTTTCTCTTAACTATCTTCTTCTCTTTCCCTGTTTGCACTCTTTTTTTCTTCTTTTTTTGTCTCCTTCCTATTTTTCTCATCTGCTCCTTACTCGCTTCTTCTCTTCTTTTCCCATCCTCTTTATTTTCTTCTTTTGTTATTGTCTGAAATCTTCTTTTCTTCTCTACTTTCTTCTATTCTCCTCTTCATCTATTATCTCTCTTCTTCTTTTCTTTTCTGCTCTTCTTTTTTCTTTCTCCTTTCCACATCTTTCCTTCCCCTCTTTGCTCTCGTCTTCTCTTGACTCTCTTTTCCTCTTCTAAACTTCTCCACTTAACTCTCTTCTTCTTTTCACATCTTGACTCTCTTGTTCTCTTCTTCTGTAATCTCTTCTTCTCTTAACTATCCTCTTCATATGCTCCTAGCTCTCTTTTTCTCTTTTTTCCTCTATCTCTGAATATTCTCCTTCGATCCTTCTCTCTAATCTTTTTAACTTTATCCCTTCTCCTCCTTACTCTCTTCTTCTATTATCCTCTTATTCTCTTATCCCCCTTCATCGTTTTTTCTCCCCTCTTCCATTTGTTCCTTTTCTTCTTCTCTGAACCCTCTTCATTTCTCCTTCTCTTCTCTTAATAGTCCTCACTCTTCTTTTCTTTTAATTCTCTGTTTATCTTCTTTTCTCAAACCTCTCCTTCTCTTTTCTATTTTCTTTCCAGTATTATTTTCTCCTTTTCTTCTTCCCATTTTCTCTCAACTCACTTCTTCTCTTCAGTCGGTTCTCTTCTATCGCTTTTTTTCTTCTTCTGTTTTGTACCTCGTCTCTTTCCCCTTTGTTCTCTTATTCTATCAACTCTCTTTCCCTCTTCTTTCCTTCTTCACTGAACTCTTTTCTTCCTTCCTCTCGTTTTCTCATCTATCTTTCCTTTTTGTTTTCTCCCTTTCTCCTTCTTATCCTCCTTTAACTCTCTTCTTCTCCGTACCCTCTTCTCATCCCTTCCTATTACCTAATACTTTTGTTCTTCTTTTCTCCTCTTAACTCTCTTCGTATATTCTACTCTTCTTTTCTTCTCCTCACTTTCCTCTGCTTTCAACTCTCTTCTTCTCCTCCTCTTCCTAACTCTCTTCTTCACTGTTTTTCTTCTTTTCTGAACACTCTTTTTTCATTTTTTATTCTCTTCTTCTCTTCTACTCTTCTTCTCTTCATATTCCTCCACTCTTTTTCTCTCCTTTCTTCTTCTCGCAACTCTCTATTTCTCATTTTTCTCCTATTTTTCTTCCGTTCTTCTCTCCTCCTCTCAACTCTTCTTTTCTCTTGAATCTCTTGTTCTCTCCTTTTTTTCTTCTCTTACCTCTTTTCTCATTTTTTTCACTTTTCCTTAATATTTCCTCCTCTTTTTTTTAACTCCTTTCCTTCTTTTCTTATTTCACTTTTTCTCTTGTTATCTTTTTCCTTCTGTTTATATTCTCTTCTTCCCCTAACTTTCTTCTTTTCCTCTGTTTTTCTTCTCTCAACTCTCTTTCCTTCTCTTGCCTTCTTTTCTTATTCTTTCCTTCTCTTATATTCACAACTCTTTTCTTCTCTAAACTTCTTCCAACTCTCTTCTCTCTATCCTCCTCTTCCAATCTCTTCTTCTCCTCATCCTTACTCTCTTCTGCCCTTCTTTTTCTCTTACCTCTCTTCTTTTTCTCTTCTCTTCTCCTCTTAACCTTTTAGTTCTCTTGAATCTCTCTTTTTCTTCTTTTTTTCTTCTTATTAACTCTCGCCTTCTCTTTACCCTTTTCTCTTCGTTAGCTATCCTCCCCCTAATTGTCTCCTTTTCTTCTCTTCTCCTCTTATCGTGCCCTTCTCTTCTTTTTTTCTATTCTTCTTTATAAGAATTTTACGCTCCGATCGTATGGTCTAACACACACACTGTTTTTTTTTAATTATAAAAAAAAATCAATTCAGCATTTCTGGATCTGAAAAATTCAATATTGGAATGCAAAAGTCAAAAAAGATTTGATAGAAGTTCGGTAAGCGATTAATCTCCTCCCAATAATATTTGTCTCTCTCGAATAAGAGGGGAGTTACCGACAACCTTATCTTCCCCATGAGAATTCCTAATTCTCTTCCCGTCGCCCTTTTTATCCCGTCATTTTTTTTATCCGATCCCGAAGAATGGCCAACCACGAACACCGAAATTACCTCGTCGACATCGAGTCAGACTCAGGCCGATACTCGAAACCCCATTATCCTCGTGTTATCGTCCTTAATTCTCATTCTCTTCCCTAATTATCTACCAACCTGGGCCTTCCTCTCGATCATCAGTTTCCCGCCTTCTTATTACCAAGGGAGAAAATGTACTCTGATTTCCGATTGGCCATTTGGTATATCAACTTTTTCCCTTTTTTTTACCAATTCAAAATTTCTTCGAATATAACATTCTTACAAATCCCATGGTGTTATATACCTGAAAGAGGTGACAAACCTGGATTTTTCGGGATTTTTTTTTCATGTTCGAGAGAATTTCAATTTTCATTAAAACAATTTGAAAAAAAAAGAAAATTACGAAATAATGATGAAATTAAAAAAGGAATTGCTATGGGATTTATTTTGATGTATGCTTAAAGAAAATGGAATTACGAAGGGGTTCTTCCTGAAGGGTTGACTGAATCCAGATTCTTGGTGGATCATCTTTATTGTGGGATTTTCGACGCTTTCCAAGCTTGGCAGTTAACGCCAAAAATATTCCAACTATTCGGCCCCATTAGTGCAGACAGCAGCTTACTGCTATCCAACAGACAATCAGTGCTTTGTTCTGTAGAGAAATTCCCGCCCTTACTGACATGGACCCTTTTCATCCCTTACGAACTAAAATCCGTCGAAGGGGTACATATATCTACCAGAAACGCGTTAATCCCTTTGGACAGATATATTATGGGGGATTCATATCATTTGGTGCCGAGACAGCTCCTGAAATAACGATTTTATCAAATATTGGAACAAAAATTTTTAATATGGAGCGTTCAACCAATGTGGCCCCCGGGGTCACATTGAATTTTTTCTTTTTCTGCTATTCCCAGAGGGTAATAAGGATCTGCATCTCTTTATCGTGTGAAATAAGGTCACTTGTTTTGTAACCAGGTAATCTGGTTCCACCATTAATTTTATCATCTTATACCATCTGTTGTACCCCGATTCTATAATTTTCCTCTATCGTCCCTCTCTGTCTTACTATCATCTTAATTCTATTTACTGTTATTCTATACTTTCTGCTTGCATGTTACATCCTTCCTTTATTCTCTGACTACCACCTCCCTATTTTAAACCTTCTGTATTGCCTCTCCTTCGCTTCTTTCAGCTCCAAATCTCTACTCCATAGCAGAAACTGCCCTTAATAGCACATCGAAGATCCTAATTATCATTCTTCAATCGTCCTCACACCTTCTCTTTCTCAAACCTTCTCTTTACTATTCCTCAAACCTTTTTTTCCTATTCCTCGAACCTTCTCTTCCCTATTCCTCAAACCTTCTCTTTCCTATTCCTGAAACCATCTCTTTCCCATTCCTCAAACCTTCTCTTTACTACTCCTCAAACCTTCTCTCTCCTATTCCCCAAACTTGGCCCATTATTTAACTCGCACACTCCATCCTTTTCTTCACTTGCAATTCGTTAACACCCCAAAATCCAAACCTTAATCATAAGTAACATAACTTCTCCACTAGCTCAACTCGTACTCTACTCCTTCTATTCCTGAAGCACATCATATTGGTCTGACTCACATTGACCGTTAAATCTTCCTCTCTCATATTGTCTTCAAACCCTCTGAACAACAGATTCAAATACCTTTCGTCCTCTGACAATAGTACATCATCCACATATTCTAGAGAGTAAAGATTACTGATACCTAAGATCGTACTTCCTTTCCCTTTTTCCTTTAGCTTCCCCTTCAAGTATGCCAACATTATGCTAAACAACAATGGGCTCAAGAGGCAACCTGAGTCTTCGTTCGGTCAAGAATTCCTCTTTCTCATTTCTGTCCTCACCCTGAACCTTGTCTCTACAAATATTTCTTCTTTTTTTCCAAACAGCTCTTCTTTCAGAGCTTGCCAACACACTCTCCTGTTGACTGAATCGAATGATGTTTCAAAATTCATACACAGTGCCACTAGTTTGTTACAGACTTCACGTTTCCTCTCTCAGCCTTCCTCCTTGATACTTCAGAGCTTTATTCTCCATAACCTTCTCTCCTGTTGCTTTCTTCAGCGTTCCTATTGTTCCTTTCTCTTTACTCCTGTTTAAATAATTTTCTATCTTCGCTTTTTCTCTTTTAACCCTCTCTTCTCTTACTCCGTAGAACCCATCGAAACACTTAGCCCACTTAAATTCTTTTATATCCTCATTTACTCAATTCCTTCTCCCTCTTTAACCGTTTATCACCTCCTATACCTTTCCTTTCTTAACTTCTTTCCCTACATCCTACATATACCTCCCCTTTTACTTCTGTCTATTCTTTTTCAAAATTCTCTCATAATTTCGTTTCCTTTCAGTGTATTCTTTTTGTTAATCTACCCTTCCATCCATTTCTCCCACTTCCCTTCTTTACTCTTTTCCTTCCGTGCATTCATCATCTCACAATCCTTTTCGCACCGTTTTCCTAGCTCCCTTTGAACTCACCGGCTCTCTTACCTTCTCAATTGCCTCTTTTTTCCTCTCTATTATCTCTTTCACTTCTTCCTCTTCTATACCTATTAGATATTCACTCTCAATTTTTTTCTCCGAATTTTCTCAACTTTTCTTCTTCCCAGCGACCAATGTACCTTCTTTTCCTTTCCTACTTTCTCTCCCTTCCCTTTCCTTTTTCCTTCTTCTCTCTAGAGTGTTCACGACCTCCTCTCGATTTCTCTATTGGAATTAGGTCATTCATTTCAGTCTAAATTATTTTTCTTTTTAAATTTTATCCCCCTTCCTTGTAAATAAATTTTCTCATTCAAAATTTATATTTTAGGTCTATCAGGTCTTTTCGGCTTGAAGTTAAAATATTTCTTCGAAAATAAGTTTTCTTTCAAGATCTACCACTTTGGTTGAATATATAATCATTTGTTTGTTGATTAATTTTTTTGTTCGAAAATCATATTTGCGGGTGAAAAATTCAACTGCTTTGTTGGAAATAATCTTTTTTGCAGAAAACTCTTTTTTTTTCTTAGTTAACGCTTACGCGAAAAATGAATATTCTTGTAGAAAAAATATATATTTCCTGATTGCTAATTAACCTATTTTGAAAGAAATGCGTACATGTTTTCAAAATTTCAGGCCTAAAAAAATGACATATCCTACCGCTGTCACCAGAGTACTATTACTGGTGACAGCGGTGAGATAGTTCGATTTTGAATCAATAAAAGGTTCTATTTTGGTTCTTTTCTGATTCAACAATTTTTTTAGCTGTGAAAAAACATATTCTGTTCATAAATTGCCTTTGCAGTTGAAAAAATTCATCTATCTTGGTACAATTTTCATCCTTTTTGGTTAAAAATGCCACTGTTTGGTAGAAAATTGGTATGTTATAGTTGATAATTGAACGGTTTTATCTTTTCCTTTCTCTCCTTTTACCTTCTCAACTCTCTCCCGACCTTCTTCTCTTAACTCTCTTCTCCTCGTATTCTCTCTTGCTTCTTCCTTCCTCTTCTCCTATTCTTATCCTTATTCTCTTATTCTCATCTTCCCTTAACTGTCTTCTCTTTTTTTCCTCTGTTTTTCTTCTCTTTTCTTCTCCTTTCAACTTTTCTCTTTTCTCAAATCTCTGTTTTTCTTCACCTTTCCTTCTCTTAATTGTCTTCTTTCTTCTCCTCTTCTTCTTTCCTTCTCTTCTCTCCTTCTCTATTCCCTCCTCCTCTTACTTTCTCAACTCTCCTCACCTTCTTCTCTTAACTCTCGTCTTCACTTTTTTCTTCTATTTTTCTTCTCTTCTCCTTTCAACTTCTCTCTTTTCTCAAATCTCTCCTTTTTTTCATCTTTCCTTCTCTCAATTGTCTTCTCTCCTTCTCTTCTCTCATTTTTCCATTCTCTCCTCCTCTTACCTTCTCAACTCTCTCCTAACCTTCTTTTCCTAACTTTCTTCTCCTCTTCTTGTCTCTTGACTTTTTTACTCTTCTACTCTTATCCTCTTCTTATCCGTACTCTCGTATTCTCTTCTCCTTCTCATACCTCTCTTTTTCCCTTTTTTCTTCTGTTTTTCTTCTCTTCTCAACTTCTCTCTTTTCTCCATTTTCCCTTCTTTTGATTGTCTCCTTTCCTCTTCTCTTCTTCCATTCTTCTCTGCTTCTTTTATTTTCTTCTCTCCTCTTTTCATTCTCTCCTCCTCTTACTTTCTCAACTCTCTCCTTGCCTTCTTCTCTTAACTCTCGTCTCCTCTTTTTCTTCTCTTAATTGTCTTCCTCCTTCTTCTCTTATTCTTTTCTCCCCTTCTTCTTTTCTTTTCTTCTCTCCTCCTCTTACTTTATCAACTCTCTCCTTACCTTCTTCTCTTAACTCTCGTCTTCTTTTTTTTCTTCTGTTTTTCTTCTCTTCTCATCTCAACTTTTCTCTTTTCTCAAATCTCTCCTTTTCTTCATCTTTCCTTCCCTTAATTGTCTTCTTTCCTCTTCTCTTCTTCTCTCCTTCTCTTCTCTTCTCTCCTGACTCTTTTTACTCTTCTACTCCTCTTCTCTTCCTATCCTTACTGTCGTTATCTCTTCTGCTCCTCTCAACTCTCTTTTTCCCTTTTTTCTTCTGTTTTTCTTCTCTCAAATCTCTTTTTTTCTTCTCCCCTATTCCTCTTGTCAGCTTTTATTTTCTTTTTCTATTCTTCTCTTATTCTTCCCTTTTCTTCTGCATAAGAAGCTCACTGTGTGGTCGAAAATTCAACTACCTGCTCAAATATTGAGCCCATTGGTTCGAAATAAATTTTTCGAAGTTAGGTCCTAGGATTTCGAAAATGAGCCCGTCCATTTCTAATGCCATCACTTTGCCGCTATTCATTTTCCGTAACATTGCCCTGGAAAAAGAGATCTATTTCCCTATTATTATTTTTCAATCATTTCATAACTCATTTTTTTTATATCATTACTGATAGATTTATGTGTTTTTGTTACAGGTAAGTAGAGAGGATATGGAATTATCAAAACCAAAAATATTTACCAGAAGTGAGTAAGTGCGAAGTCATCCTGTGGAAATGGGAGAAACAAAGAAAGATATTGATAAAAGACTCCTCTTATGTATGGTAGCGTTTGTTCCTCCAAGCATAGAAAAATCAATCTACGACATCAACAATCAACCAACATCACAAGCATCATCTTAAATTGACCTAATCCACCGCTGACACCAGTTTCATTACTCTAGTGACAGCGTTAGGATATGTCATTTTCTGTCCCGTGAATCCGAGCGCTTTTATTATTTAATAAAGCTGCGGCTCGGAGACCATTGAATAAGAGGAAGCATTTTCTCCTGTTTTAAGAAAAAGTGATTTATTCTGGATTGTTAAAGCTTCGCAATTTCCCTAAACATTTTTATTCATTTGACAAAAGAGCGTGTTGTTTGCGATAAGCCGGTCGTCGCTGTCACTCTGGGCTAAAAGTGACTCAGTGAAATTCGTTTAATCCGACCTGGGAACACCGAGAATCACGAGTGGAGGATCGGATAGAATACCATCCGGTCGTTTTTATCAGGACGCTAATTTTTTTCCAAATCCACTGCAACCCAAGGGACCAGATGATAAGGGGAGGTAAAAAAATAAAGTGAAATCCCTGCTATGACAGGTTGTCAAAGTGAAACACAGTGGCAGAACTGGTAATGGCAAACTGACTGATTTGCAAGTCTGTTGCATCCACCTTTCACTCCCGTCCATTTCTCCTACCACTCTCTTTGGCCGACAAATTATATTCATATTTGGGGGATTACGCCCACGATCCCTTGGATTAGGACCTTAAAGGGGTGCTCGCCGTGCTAATTATTTCCCGACACCGTCCGCAGATTGAATTTCGTCGGGGACGAGCGTCATGGAAATTGGTTTCTGCAGGAGAACTTATCTAAAATGAGAAAGGTATGGGAGGGCCTTAAACTGCCGATTCAAATTTTCTTCTCTAGGGAAAAACCAATACTTAAGATATACACTGGCCACCCAGATAAGTCGCCTCCTTGAATGCCATCTCGAAAATGTCGGTCAGTGACGAGATGCTCCATCAGCAATCTGCCGCTTTAGAAATTATTACTTTTTGGAACTTTCAGCTGAACACCTAGAATTATCAGAATGAAAGAACATGGAAATCCATGAGATACATATTTTTTCTTTTGATTCAATGAGCCTTCGTTTGTGAGATATCGAGGTTTGAATATTTGACCTTGAGCGCTCGGCTCAAGCCGGCGTTCCGGGCTGTGCAGTGACGTGTGGCGAGGTTCGGACTT
>WSXT02139035.1:0-10522 GCA_011762715.2 Neuroterus valhalla
ATATTTTTGGATTTTGAAAATGCCACAACTCTGACAATTTTGTTTTTATCAAAAAATATCATTAGGATAAATTGTTTTATTTTCCACCTACTACAAGAAACCGTACTTACAATTTTTGAGTCTTGCAAATAAAAGTCCAAAAAAATGTTCAAAATGCTCCCCCTCTTTTATTTTTTATCCAAAATAGCTGGTTAACGACCTTGACCTGTCTTTTTGGTCCTTCAAAATGTGTGTTAAGGGGCAATCCAATTCGAGTAGTCTTTCGAAAGTTATCGAGTATACAGACACCAACGACGACAACGACGACGACAACAGACAGACACCAACGTAAAAACTACTTTTTCGGAATCAGAGGGTCTGAAAACGTGGAGATTTCATTAATACCGCGAAAGTCAATTTTCACATAAAACCAATACCTTCTCATTATGACGAGAATGTAAAAATCTGCCCGCTGCGCGGGCACATTCTCATCGCGCGCTTTTACGGCGCCCGCGTCTGTCGAATCTCGCCCTTCGCGCTCGATGGTTATCACTCCTCGCGCTCCGCGCTCGGTTATGAATGCACCTCGCGCCACGCGCTCGGTCCTTATACTTTCCTACAATTGTATATAGGGCTTTTGAAACTCAGAAACAAAATGTCGACCACTTTAATTTGATGATTGTGAATTCTCTTTTGTTAAAGCTTCTCCGGCTTTAACGAAGATATTCTCATCGCATGTCTCGTGCTAGGCACTCGATCAAAATTCGTCCTAAACGGTAAAGAAGTTTTGCTGCTTCATTTCTTTTTCGCATATGATGTGTAGTTTTCCTAGAAATTAATTTTTAAAATTTTTATTTCCATCTTTCACGATTGAAACAAAAACTAGACCTTTGTGCACTGCTTGAAATACGCATACGCCTCCTAGCGGCATAGTTGAGAACGTGGGCGGCAGGGCAGAAAATGTAGACCAGCACAGCAGAAAGGACAGTGGAAGACATAAGTGAAAACATTTAATCGACCGTTATTGACATTTCTAGCAAAGATACTCCAATAAAATTTGAAAACTGTACTTTCAATAACACAGTCACTACAACTAATCACTATTACTATTTCGGCAAGGGACAAAGAAACATAGTATACGCGGCACGGGCAGAAGACATGAGTCGCTGTACTGCGTGTACATAAGAGCGAGGCGCAGCCGAAGGCTTATATACACGCAGTGCAACAAACTCCTATTTTCTGTCCTTATTGCTAAATATACTGTTAAAAACTGAAGAGCGCAAAAACTATAAAAATCATTTCATACTTAGAATCGATTTTAAGATAATATTATGTAGTCAAATTCAGGATGGTTTGTAGTCATTCAAAAACGCGGACTTCAAAATAAAAAGGTAACTTCATTCAATAAGCAATATCAAATGTTGCCAGCTCTAGATCTATCGCAAACGAAAGACAAACCTATTACGAGGACTCAGAAGACCCGATTGTACTCCCCGAACCCTAAACTCGATGACATGTTGCTCTTGAGTCTAGGAGGACGTACAAGTTTCACACGATATGAGTCAAGAAAGTTCCACATGGCCCTTGTCACTTTACACCTTATTCCTTCACACGCTTTCGGTCTCAATAATTATATTACCTGGGATTCGGACAAATAATTTTCCGAAGTGCCCACAATTCGGCTGTCCTGCAATTTCAACGTCCTCGTCATCCAGTCACAAATGACAGTAAAAAAAAATGTATCGCTCTTATATTTCTTTGAGCCACAATACTTCACTGAATCATTATGTTTTTAAATAAGCACTGACCACCATACGGCATCGGTTTTTGATTGCACACTTTCAAGATCATTCTCATGGTACACATACGTATGCGATCCTTGAATCAAAGACGATTGTTTCGGAATATTGGATAGGCGTGACACAGCTACAATGCTCTTATACGACCTTCGACTTTGTTGCTCGCCTTCGATATCCTCCATAATGTAACCATCGTTCCCTAAGACCTTGTTTATCTCATATGGCCCTAGAGTCTTCTTATTTAACTTTCCACTTTCTCCGGTCGTTGGTTTTTTCTGTTCTACCAAAACTAACTCACCCTCTTCTTACAACCGAAGCTCTTTTCTTTTCTTATCAAATTGCGCCATGATAGCCTGTTCTAATATTTCGTCGACAGATTCTTTTTCCGCTTCCGTTCCAAGTTCCACATTTAGGTTTTGGATATCTCCCGTGAACGGGTTATCAAATTTACCGATCATTTTATTGCTGAATACGATTTTGAACGGGGTTCGCTTGGTCTCTCGACGTACACTATTATTAACGACCCATCGTGCATCTGGAAACTTCTCATCTTCATCTCTATTTTCCTCATCCTCGATAATTGTTGCTAAGCAAGAAATAAGGACTCTATTTTGTCACTCTACCTAAACATTACCGCGAGAATCACCTGCAGCACAATTAGATGTGCATTTCTGCCTTATTAGTGCATCTAATCCGCCTTGAATTTCACGAAAGTAGATCCTTGTACAAGTTCATCAGGTTCATCGAATCTTGACTCTCTGCACCCTTTAGGTCGGTTACAATCTCTTCAACAATTACTGGCTCTTCGTTGACTTTCCTCATCACAAGACTCTCAAGACACTTCTCACCTCGTGTCACTGTGTCACCCTTAGGCAACTTGAAATCGCGGTTCGAAAGATTCAGCACAGATAATACTACTGCCCCTTCATCATCAGTCGTGACTATGTAGCGCGGTATTATTACCACGCCTTCACTCCGTATTCTACCTTCAACGCACAACTCTAATCTCTTAAAAAACGTGTTCACTGCCACATGTTCTAGGTAATTCTCTGGAAACCCCATCGCACTGATGGCCCAGATTGCACTCTTCGTCCTCAGAGTTAATGCACTGTCCGGAAACAGCACATCCGGCGTAGTGATTCTCAACTCATTTTCTCTGCTGATTATCACTATCTGTAGCTCCTCGGTAAACATATGTCCTACTAGCAACAGAATCACTTGATAGTTACCGGGCACCACCTGCACGTTTACCCTTGCCTCAATATCATCAATGCACAAATCCGTCGTAAAGACATCCTTCGGCTTTACTCCATCTGCGCCGTAACCCACCAGTAGTTAGTTCTATGTCCACTCCCGAATAAGTAATGTTTCTGAGCTCTGCCCACTCTTCACGCAAAGCGACAGCAGTACCGCCCATGTCAACGTAACATCTGATCGTTTGCCCATTTAAAGAAGCATCCTTGAAATATTTCACATGTGTATTATCAATGACTAGCACTAGCGTAATGTCCAGCCACCCCACATTTGAAACAAATTCCGGCTTTCGCTTTTGGACAATCTCGTTTTAGATGACCAGTCTGCTTACATCCATAATACTAAACTGGCTTATTTTCCTATTTATTTGATGGATCCTCGTTTTTCACGTTCATCTCTTGGTTCTGCGTACGTACATAAAGGTCCAAGAAAACCTCTTTATCTGGGATTACTCAATCCGTGAACCATCTACTCAGTAATTCCATCGTCAGGCATGTTTGCCTCTTTCCAACGTACCAATTTTTCGTAGAAATATTCGATAATATCTTGATTCGGTTTCTTCTTGTAGCTATGGGCTTTCAGCCGAAGACCAAGAGAATTCTTCTGACACAGAAATATTTTCTTCAGGAGCACCTTCCAGTCTTCCCACGTCCTGTCCTGTGGAGAGGGGATTCGAGGAACACTGTGCCGCCATCATCGTGCAACCCCTATGAGTTTTGACAAACCGTAGTTCCTTATTGCTGTATTGTCCCAGTAATACAGCTTACCGCACTCCTCGATCTTATCCAATTCACTGTACCATATCTATATTAGCTTTTACTGGGTCAAATTCAGGTGAACCTCGGATACATCTCTAAAGAATCGAGCCCTGTTCATCGCCGCATCACCATGTAAACTTTTAGAATAATCGCACTTCTGATAAATTGTAGTAAAATTCAGGATAGTTTTTAATTATTCAAAAACCACTTCAAAGTGAAAAGGTAACTTTATTCAGCATGAAATATCAAATGTATCCCGCTCTAGATCTATCGCACACAAAAGACCGACCTCTTATGAGGACTTAGAAGACCCGGTTGTACTTATCTAACCCTAAACTCGATGACATGCTGCTCCAGAGTCCAGTAGCTCGTACAAGTTTTACACAATATGAGCCAAGAAAGGTACACATGGCCCTTGTCATTTTACACCTCATTCCTTTAGACGCTCTAAGTTTCAGTAATTATATCAGTAATTATATCGGCCTTTTTGACTCTTAGAACGTATATGGTATTTCACAATCAAATATTAATAAAGATTGAACACTCTGAATTGTTCAGAGCAAGTACAAAGAAACGTTTAGTTTGTGATTGATTACAATAAATATGTCAATTTCATTTTCTTCAGAAAGCACTGATTGATCGTATCGGAGGGAAAAATATTGGGGATCATACATGAACTGTCTTGACAACAATTATTGATAATAAACTTATTCAAAGTTTATACACCTGGACAGGAGTCAGTAGAACTTCAAATGTGGAGAATGTGGAGAACACGAAAACACTTTTATCGTTTTTCTCCGAATTTGAGGCAAGTCTCGAATAAGAGAGGGCGAGTTCGTGCGCAGAGGGGACGGGTGAGGAGAGAGACGCTGGCCGCAAGACACGTATTTCGAGCCTAGCGTACTCATGTATTCGGTTGATAGGAATTATTTGCATTTTTTTGAGTGATACAGAGTTTCAGTGATGTATTTGCTATCTTTTACTTACTGCCCTTCCTACTAGATTTAAAATCAAATGAGAATGAGCAAAAGATACAAAAAATGCCCTTCAAGAGCACGAACCTATCAAAATTTTATGCAGTGAGTACATTTGACGAATCATTTATGGTTTCATTTTCGAATAGATTTAATTGTTAAATATTGCTTAAGGGAGAGAGGCACACCTTCATTCATTATTTGTCTAAGTACTTACAATAAATTTATATTCAAAATATCCAAGTAAAATGTCGAATTTTATGCACTGTTTGCAATTTTTGAGCGTCCTTATTTCTCTTGGAATACAAATAATTTTGGTTTTAGATACCGATTTTGAATTATATAAAGGTGTCTACTTACACTGTAGTTGAGTAAAAAATCAATTTACACACTCCACAACTCTCGATGTAAAACCACAGCGACTCATTGTTTTTGGAATTGCATAAACTTGTTTTGGTCATTTTGACTTGAAAATATTTCTTTCTACTTGATTCGCAAAAAAATTTTTTATAACAAATGTTTTTCCTCGTACGACATACAGCTTTGAATAATTTTTACTTTAATTGTTTCAGATACTCTTTCAAAGAAATATAAACAGAAAGTACATCAAGTTGAAGCTTACGTCAAGCAGTGGGCCCAGAACGCGAAAGAACGAACAAAGAAAGCTCATAGGGGTGTTTTAATATTATATCTATAATCATATTATTCTATCTATTTATAATATTATTTAAGAAGCCCCAATGATGATAATTTAATAAATAACCCTTCAAAATTTTATAAATAACAGTTATTTCATTGGCGTTTATCCTATTCCATATCAGCATTACTTGATTATTTAAAAAAATCAAAATTATTTTTAAAATCTAATTATAGTACCTGTTCGTTGGAAATCATTAAACAGTTAGTTTGAAAAGGAATCTTTCTTAGTAGAAAATTCAACTTTTATGCTTTACCTTTGTTCCTTTGGTTGAAAATGTTATTTTTTGTTGGAGAATTAAATTACTTTGTTCGAAGTTAAACAATTTTAATATACATTCATTCTATTTATCTTAAAATTCAACAATTATTCTACAAAGTCCTTCGGTTCTAAATTCAAGCGGTTATGTTGAATTTTTTTTCTTCAGTTCGGAATCAAAGTATTATTAGTTGAAAACTAATGTTTTGAAATTCAGGATTTAAATATTTCTTTTCGAATTCAGTAATGAAAAGAAAATCAATCCGATACAAAATTCAACTGTTTTGTTAAAGAATCATCAATTTGATTTGGAAATTATAACATTTTATGAGAAAATTGGAATGTTCGATTCAAAAATCCTATTTGCTGGTCAAAACTTTAACTATTTGGTAGAAAACTCTATCCTGTGACTAAAGCGCAACTCTTTTCCTTTCAATTAATTTTTGGGTTGAAATATCGAATATTTCATCTAACGTTCAGAAATCATCTTTTTCGTTGGAAATTGTTTTTTACAATCGGACCTTTGAGTATTCCATTTTTGATTGAAAATTCATCCTTTTATGCTGACAATTTCTAAAGAATTAAATAAATAAATGACTCTTGCTAGTAAAGTGAAGACTGATTAACTCTTATTATCTTAATATAACTGTTTAGTTTTGAATAGTATCAACCTACAAATCTTCAAATAAAAGTTTTTATATTTTAAAAAGTTATCTATGAGATTGATAATTTAGAGACTGGTCAATTACACGGAATCAAAATTGTTCATTTCAAATGCTATTAATTTGGAATTGTCCAAGCACTAAAAACAGCATCTATCTTGAAGTTTTCGAAGGTACAATTTAAAACTGAAAGATTTAACTATGAACATTTTCAAATTAAACCCTAAGAAATGAAACGATTTCAAAATTGAATGCACCATACTTCAGTTTTATTGAAGCTTCAAAAAAGAAACTTAAGATTTGGAAATAAGAATAATATTTTCTCTTTTTGAAAAACATTTCTTGAGGGAAAAAACTTCCTTCCAAAACAAAAATAAGCACACCAAAATTCGTTGAAATTCAGAAAAAGTGTTGAAGATCTAGTTTTTTTAATGGAGCAAATTACTAAAAAATTCTTTAAGCGCTTTTTTTCATGAATAAATGATTATCGGACAACTTTTTGAAAATCAAAAAAGACGAATATTGGAAGAAGAGAATAAGAAGATTGTTATGATACTAACGTATCTTTAAATAAGTTAAATATTGCACAGAATATATAAATATTTGAAGAAAACATATATGTTGATATATATTAGAAACTGTGTTTGGATTCATGCATCTGTTGAAAGCTGTTTTTTTAACTTTCTTGTTTCTGCAACCTATTTTTATGTTAAAGCGATAAATTCTATAGGCTTCAAGTCTAATATTCTTTTATTCAATCTATTTAATATATCTTCTATGTATAATTATAATTTATGCATCAGTCGCGCAGTACTACGAAGGCATAGATAAATGTAATTAAATTGCATTTCAATCTTGAAGTTAAGATTGATTTTTTCGAAAATTCAAATTTGAAAACATTATTAATCCCTGCGAGAAAAATTCCCAAGAAAATTGAGAAAAAACTAACCTGTTCCAAAAATGCGTACATAATACTAGGATGAGAATTTATAGATCTACTTATTTAAACTATTTATTTTGGGGTTTTCATCCTTTGAAAATATTTTTTTTACATTTCATATACTGATGAATTTCTGGACAATAATATACATAAAATGACATGTTTTTTAATTATGTTAAGAGTAAAGATGGCCAAACTTGTACCCAGTATACATGACCCAATATAAACTAGTAAATGCCAGTTCAGGCAACTCTTTGTGATAACAATGAATGTTATTTCAAATTTTCACTTATGCAGGCATATCAAGTTTTGATGAATCAACCATGCATATTTTTCCATATAACAGTTACTGTTTACTGACATTCTTTTTGAATGGTCTGTTTATCCATATCTAATATTTATTTCTTTATATATTGTTAATATCACGATTTCATCTCTCTTTTTACGAGTTCCCTACAAAATGTTGGTTTGATAAGATATTTTTTGAAATCATCAAACGATTAACATTCTTGTTCAAATTAATAGAACGAAGGGCACTGAATTCTATTATATTCGATTGAATTCAAAATTCCGACACGCACACATACACACTAAACTGTTATTATTCATTTGCTTCTAGTCCGCATCACTGAATATTGTATAGTAAAAAATGAAATGGTTTCTCTCAAAATATAAAAGGCAGCTTTTTTGAAAGGTTGAGACCTCATTTTTCGATGATCCAACGATCGCGGTCCCGATTATTTTGACTTTATCAGCAATTTCGCGTTATTCACACTATTGCGTGTTATCAGACGACGAATAAAACACTGAGGAGGTCCCTCGTTCATAACGAGACTTCCGCTGATTAGTTTTTCCCCCTCTACATATGCGATTCGCGAGCTTCAGGAAATTAAGAAACTATATGCTCTGAAATAGGAGTTTCTATTGAATTTTTGAAAGTTTTAATCAAATTTCAGTGCATGTTTTTCAGAAAAATTCAAAAAGGTATACTTGAGTTCTCTCCCAATTTTTGCAGAAGCATGAAATTTGTTCAAAAAGTTCCTTTTGACAAACATATTTCCAATTTTCTTTTTCAAACTGATAATATTAGGGTTAAATTAGATTTTAACTCCATGCATACCATTTTTGGAGTTTCACATAATGGACAACTGAGTGATTGGTTTCATATTAAGCAGAGCGTTAGGCAAGGGTGTTTTAGGTCCTTGATGTTTAATATATACGTGAATATGGAAATGCAACTTGCTTGAAACAATGTATTATCTATAAGTCAGATTCTAATCAAATAAGAAGTTGTTGATTGTAAATTATATATTCCTCATCTCGTTCTTCACTCATTAGGGTCGTAGGTTTAAAATAATGAGTAGAAGAAATTAACCAGACAGAGTTATATAGTGAAACGTTTTTTTTTTGTTTTATTTTGTTTCATCTCGATGTTTGTAAACATACTGATGGTTCTTCAGTTTTCGTTCCTGTATCTCGATTGAAGTTTTGAAAAAAGAGAGTAAATGAACAACGGACTGATTGGTTTGCTATAAAGCAAAGCGTTTGGCAAGGCTGCCTTACATCCTTATGGATTTCCTCATGGTGTCACCGCTGTAATGATTAAGAGACGTGGCGGATACTTGTTCGTGCGAATGAGTGAATTAAAAAATATGTGAACTGTGACCGGTGGAGTTACGCATGATTGGTAAAGGGTAGTAAATATGAATGTACTAATTACAGATCAATGAGCCTACTTAGTACCGTGGGTGAATTATTTACCAAAATACCTATTAATGAGAGCATGGGAATAACTAAGAAAGGGATTTGGGAAGTCTAATGTAGATTTATGCCAGGGGAATTATGTGCGGATCATATATTCAGCTTACCATAGATCACAGTAAGAAGTTAAAGAGTAAACCGAAAAGTTGCATGTGCTTTGGTGAATTGGAAAGAACTTCCGACAAAGTGGATAGAACTAAGTTTTGCGCAGTCTTGGAAAGCATAGGTTAGGAGGTTGGCTCTCCGAATCAATACGAGCAATATGATGGTCGTAAATCAAGTTTGAGAGTGCACGGCCAACTGAGTGATTGGTTTAATATTAGGCAAGGATGCGTTATGCGATGTTCAATATATGCATAAACAAATGCTCGAGTCTAATTGAGTCTAATTGAGATTAACGTGAACGAAACAAGTCATTTTATTCGAAATCGATGGTGAGAAAACAACTCGCAACATTGACTTAAATGATGAAAAGATGAAACAAGTTGATAACTTTGTGTATCTGAGAAGTTTATCTACTTTTGAAGGAAAGATAGATCCAGACATATAAATAAGGGATGAAAGATTATTGGCAGTGTACAAGCTATGTGTTCTAGAACACTTGAGAAAATTGAGACAGAACCTTTCTAGAACTTTGTGACAGTACTGTTATGAAACAATTCCTATGAAACTCTCCAAGAACAAACCGATCACAGACGTTCTTTGACATTTGTTCCAAGTTTGTTGTTGAACTGTGCCATAACGGTGTTATATCGAAGATCTAGAACCCTATTACAATTTTGATCTAGAACGAATCGGTAACAAAGATTAATAATTATTCCAGAACAGTTTCAATACAGTTGCTCTTAAACTGACTAATTACAGACGTTCTGTAACATTTGATTCAAGTTCAATCTAGAATTGTTCCGTAACGGTGTTATGGCGACGTTCCCGAACTGTGTTACAAGCGTGTTCTAGAATAAATCAAGAACAAAGATTGGGATCTGTTACGTAACAGTTGTTACTAAAATGTTCTACTATGAATCACAAACATTATGTATTATTTCTCATATCATATTATTTATATTATCTTAATAATATTATTATAATTTCTAACATTTTTATTGTGTCTTCCAAGTGTTACATCGACGTTCTGTAGAATACTATTGCATTTGATTCTTTTAATTAAATAATAAATTACCTATTTCTATATTTTATGTAACGTGAAAAAAGAATTGCATCACCGTAATGTTTTTAGAGCTCGGTTGTCACAGCGTTCTAGATCTGTTACAGATTTGTTCCATAATATTTGTATTCGAGGTCTAAAATTGTTCTAAAAATGTTACCGATTGGTTGTCTCAACGTCCTGAATCTGTTGCAGATTCGCTACACATTTGTAGTTAAGTTCTAGAATCAGTGGCGCCGGAACCAAATTTTTTTTTTGGAGGGGGGGGCAAAAAA
>WSXT02139057.1:0-10522 GCA_011762715.2 Neuroterus valhalla
TTTATACAATCGTAAGCTCTGCATTTGATCATGTTATGATGTTTAGCAAAGTTGTTGTGTATGAGCTCACAAAGGTTTTTGAGTTGGTGCAACCAATTTTCGACAGATGGCTCCACTATTGGCCACTGATGGCGAAGCCGCCGCCGAAGGGCGAGGGTAGTGAGTTGATGAAAATGTATAAAAGATGGTTGTCGAGGGTTGGAATAATTTTCATTCAAACTTAAAATTTGTTAAATAGAATATCTGACTCATCCGCTGTTCAGCATCATGACAATCCCCTGGTCTGTTTTACTGTGACGGAAATTGAGCATATGCCAAGTTGCCACAACCTTATACCACTTAATAGTCCGGGAGCAGTGACAGATTTTTTTCAGCCATTTCCCCTCAACTGATAATTCATAAAATGCTTCATTCAGTGGTACCATCAAGTGCAGTGAACGTCAGCTGCGGATCTATGAGTGAGTTGGGCAACGGCGGTCACCCACGCACGTGAGAAAAAAAAAATTTGCAGTGATTTCCTCTCGGTTGAAAATTTCACAGATGATATTTTACATCATCCTTTGAATGAAAACATTCGTCAGCTGGCTGTGCGTTGGTGGGAAGGTCGTCAGCTGATGAAATGAATCGTTTTATGGGGTGCACTTTCAAAAACGTGATGTGCAAATTAGATTTTTATGGTGAAATCATGAAAAAACCATGAAAATTAGGCTTTTTTTAGTTTCTCTCAGCTAATATGCAATATTAAAAAAAATGTTTCAGATAAAAGTTGCGGATCTCATAGAAATACATATTTTTTGTATCATACATTTCTCTTCTACGGGTAATATTTTCCGAGAAAATTAGTGATAATCTATTTTCGTAAAAAAACCCCAAAAAATCATGTCTTTTTGCGTTTATGTATGTCAATACAAGCAATATTCTGTAACCAATCACAGGGTTGTCTTTCGGCCCCCACGGGACCCGGAAAAGGGTTGGGTGTTGGACCAACATTATTTCTGTAACCAGTAAGAGGGGTGCCTTCCCGCTCCTCATGGTAAATAATGTTGGTCAAACGCCTACCATTTTTCCATGTCCCGCAGGGGGCATGAAGGCACCCCCGTGACTGGCTACAGAATATTGCTAGTATTGACTTAGATGAACGCAAAAAGCCATGATTTTATGGGTTCTTCTTACGTGAATAGTTTATCGCCAATTTTTTCGGAAGCTATCACCCGTAAAAGAAACATGTATATAATGAAAAAAATGTATTCTTGTAAGATCTACAACTTTTATACAGAACATTTTTTTCAATATCGCATACTAGCTGAGAAAAACTCAAAAAACTATAATTTTTATGGTGTTTCATGATTTTATCATTAAAATTTAATTTGCGCAAATTGTTACTATCATATTCATAATCAACGCGTCGAAATAGATAAGTATACGGAGTATGAAGAAAATCGGGCATATCACGTTTTTGAAAGTGTACCCCATAAAACGATTCATTGCATCAACTGACGACCTTTCCACCAACGCACAGCCAGCTGACGAATGTTTTTATTCAAAGGATGATGTAAAACATCATCTGGGAAATTTCCAACCGGGAGTAAATCACTAAAAATCTTTTTTTTTACGTGTGTGGGTGGCTGCCGTTGCCCGACCCACTCATAGATCCGCAGGTGACGTTCACTGCACTTTATGGTACCACTGAATGAAGCATTTTACGAATTATCAGTCGAGAAGATTTTGGTCACAAAAATCTGTCACTGGCTCCCGGCATATAACACCAAAGTTTCAATACTTTCCCTTAATTTAATGTCACTTTTTCCTAACCTTCTGCCACTTTTTTCCAATCTTATGACACTTTTCTAACCTTTCGTCGCCATACACGATCTTTAAGTAACTTTTCCTCCCTTGATGCTATTATCTCACAAGATTTAACCACTTTTTTGCAACCTTGTTCCACCTATCTCTAACCTTCTGCTGCTCTTATAAAAAAATAAAACTACTTTTCTCAACCTTATAATTTTTTTCCTGATCATTAGGTCACCTTCCCCGTTCTACTGTTATTTTGTCTCAACATTATAAAACTTTCTCACAGCCTTATGCCGTTTTTATCTAACCTCATGCCACTTCTTTTTGATACTTCACTCATTCTTCTTCAATACTGCATGATAAAAAAGACACAAAGGTAGAATAGTCCGGTACGAGAAGAAGCTGGACTTTCACTTTTTCTGCGTTGTATAACTGACACATATTTTGAGACGTTTACAGGGATTTGAATAAATTAAGGTAGAGATCCCAGTAATCGTGATGATTCTGATAATCGTTAAATTTGGTAATGATTGAAATGTTTCGTAAATAACTATGCTAAAAGTAGTATAAATTGACGAAACATATTAATATTTAGCTTTTTAGCATATTCAAAGGAATTTCTAGTAATTCTCATCAGATAAGAAGCAAGGAAAGTGGCGTCACGATTATTAGGACTAAGGTCACGGTTACTGAGACATTCTCCTCAAGAACGATACCCGGAGAATTGGAGGGATTCCTAAAGCTTTCGAAGAACTTACATCCACGAATTTTGTAGGTTTTTGTGCGAATCAGTTTCGACGTCAATCCGAAGACATCCCGAATATTATGAAGATTTTAAGTGATACTGCAAAATTCTAGTGGGTAATGGCTACAGCGATTTTACAGATGTCAAGGGATTTTGTGATTGTTCCAAATATTTCACGGGATTTGAGAGATTATATGTTTTTGTGAACGTGATTTATAGACGCTCCCATGGAGGGGAAGCCTTCCCATTTTCTAATCAGAAAATGGGATCCTATCATGTCACGTTTCCAAGAAAATGGGGATTATTAACTCCCAGAACCAGCGTTTTTAACCATTTTTGAAAAATTAAATAGAGCCTTACCAAGACGCGCTACAAACCTTGCTAATATAATAAATTAAAGGCTAAAATGAGCCCTTTCATGAGACCTATGTTTTATCAATCCCATGTGCTAGAGCAGGGGGTGTGTTTTTGTCTGGGAGTGGAGGAGAAAAATAAAAACAAAAAGGAAATTTATCATACTTACATTCACGTCTAGGCATAATAAAATGTGCAGTGCTTTTTGAGATTTTAATGGTCACTGATTACGAATATGCAGTAAGGTTTGGATGATTCAAAATTGCAGATCCAATATGGCGGACGACTTTTTCATAACTTTAATCCACCATATTGGATCCGCCATCTTGAATTCCTTAAACTCAACTGTATATTTGTAATCAGCGACTTTTAAAACCTCGAAGGCACTGACTATTTTATTATGCTTGGGCAATGGTGTGACTATGATCAATTTACTTTCTTCTCTCATTTTCTTCCTCTACCCCTAGAGAAGAACACACCTCCCGTTTTAAGGGGGCAGTCGATTAATTTCAGATAGCGCTAATTTGAAAGGGCTTATTTTAGCCTTAATTATCTGTTATTGGCGAAGTTTGCATCACGTTATGGTTCAGCTTTATAATTTTTTTAAAATGGCTAAAAGGCCGTTTTCAGGGTGTCGGAACCCCGTTTCCTTGAAAACGTTACGTGATGGGGTTAGATGGATACCAAATTTGTATTCACTGACTCCGAAAACATATGATTTCAATCCACCAATATTGTTCTAGATATAATTCCAAAGATTGTATTAGGAGTTCCTCTAATAAGCTATTACGCCTTCAATAGATAAACAAACATTTTACAGCATAAGTTTGTTCTGAAGAAATGTGGGGTCATAGAAATATTGTTTGACAAGAGTGAATGAAACTTTGTATGATGGTTAGGCCATGTTGAGAGAATGAATGAAGAATGATTAACAAAACGAGTGTACCTGGGTAAGGTAAACGGTAGTTTACAAGGAGGTGGGCTGGAAGAGTAATGGTTGGAATGTGTAAATGAGGCTCTAAAGACAAAAGGGCTAAAAATTCATAGAAACACAAGAGCGTGCATGAAAATTGGTATGGATGTAAAGGACGCAAAAGATGTGTGTGCAATGATAAGGATGCGCGGAAGGAAATAGTTCATGAAAACTTTCTAATACAAATCTTCTGCCTGGAACAAAAGATTTTGGATACTGATGAATCCGCGTGAAGATGTTTCGTTAGTGGATTATTAAAATTATTCTGCAAAACTCCACACCTGGGACGATTGCTAGAGAAACTGATTAGCAACTTGTGTCAGAGTTTAAACTTTGCATTTAAATTTCTTGATCCTCAGTTGTACAACATTCCAAGAACCGAACAAGCTACGTCTATCCCAAAAAGGATCTAGCTACATGGTATACTAATGATAAAACACTTATTTCGTGATTATTTGACGATCAACGATGTGTCAGCTTCACGGTTGTTTATACTTGACTGCTCCTGCCCCCCCCCCTGAGCGCCCCATGGCGTTCTGCACTGAAAGCCATCGCTCGAACAATCGGTGTCGTACTGCGTATTATAGAAGTTGTCTGCTTGGCGTCTTGGCGTCATATTTTCAATCCTGGGTGTTAGTCCAGGAATTTGGTCGGAAAAAAGGTGCAAATGTGGTGATTTTTGGGGCAGTCATTTCTTTTCTCTTAAGTTCTTTATTTGGGGGTCCATAATAGAGGGTCGTATTTTGTTACAAGAATTTGGCCCCGGAACACGGAAATATTTTTTGAAAAAGGTGAAAAATATCACACGGCCGTGGATTGTCGCTTTTATGTGCACCTGAGGCTTAAACATGTCTGGATCAAAAATAAACTAGATAAAATTTCGCGTAAAAGTAAAAAAAAAAACAAGTATTCTATCTGCAATAGTCTAGGAGTTACGGTCTTCCGCAAAACCCCGATTTTTCGCAATTTTTTGCCAAAAAACACATGTTTTTTTTTGTATCTGTGTAGCTCGAATCCTGATAACTAGATTTAAAAATAGTCAACAGATGAATTGAAGTAAACGTAAATACCTGTAATTCTGAAAAAAATTCATTGTTCTTACTGTGATAGATCGGGAGTTAGCACCTGCCAAAGGTGACCTGTTTCGACCTTATTTCGCAGGTAAATTCTCCTAATTCATTTTTTTGTGGAAAAGCTCATTCGCGGATTGTCACAGAAGGAAGTATTCGGAGAAGAAATACAAGCAGACTTTATTCTGCGTAATTTAACAAAAAACCCCTGATGAGTCTCAAAAATACCCCTTTTTTGTCCTTTTTCAGCCAAAAATTCAAAATTCGTGTTTTTTGAATGTCACTCATTTCACGAATGTCACACGAGAAAGTTGTAAGGAGATAAATGAAAAAGGTACTCATTCTGCGTGATTTCGAAAAAAAAATCATGTTCCCACCCTCAATGGGTCACGAGTGGGAATGGGACCTCGCCAAGTATACCCTTTATCAATTCAGTGACTAAATCGCACAGTGGAACCAAACTTCGACCATTTTCTCAACATATAAGTTTTCAAGTCAAATGATATTGATAAATGTTCTCATAAATGATGAATTCATCAATAATTACATTTTCCATTATTAAATAAACAATTTTTTCAGTAAATAAATTTCCATCACTTATCAAATTTGCATTTTTTGGCATTTTTAAATGAAATTATGACTAGGGGCGCTTATAATAGATTGAAAATTGATATTTGACCATTTTTTATAAGTAAATAAATAATTGTTTCAATAAATTGTTTGCCATCACTAAATAAATTTGCATTTTCCGGTATTTTCATACGAAATTTCTGCTAGGGACGCTTATTGTAGATTGAAAGTTATTTTCAAATCATTTTCGATGAGTAAATAAATAATTGTTCAAATAAAAGAAGCGTTTTTGTTTATCATGTTATCCATCACATGTGCATTTTTTGGCATTTTTAACTACAATTCCTACTAGGGACGCTCATTATAGATTGGAAATTAATAGATTTTTTTAAGAAAAATTCAAATGATAAGACGAGCACAAGTACAGAATGCAAATTACATTCAAAAGAAATGAGTAATATAAATTACAATTAATGTTGCATTAAACATGTGAAGCTTGTATTTTTACCAGAGTGATGGTTTTTGTGTAATAATAATCAACCCCACTAACAGAAATTCCAGTGAAAAATACGGTAAATGAAAATTTGATGGATGATGACAATTTATTCATTTGAAGGATTATTTATTCCATTATAAAAAATGGTTGAATGATAATTTCCAATCTACGATAAGCGTCCCTAGTAGGAATTGTAGTTAAAAATGCAAAAAAATGCACATGTGATGGGTAACGTGATGAGCAACAACACTTTATTGATTTAAAGAATTATTCATTTTCTCATCGAAAATGATTTAATGATAACTTTCAATCCCTAATAGGCATCCCTAGTCGAAATTTCATATGAAATTACCGGAAAATGCAAGTTCATCAAGTGATGGCAATTCATTTATTTAAACAACAATTCATTTATTATTGAAAAAAGATTTACACTTTGCGATGTCATAACTCGTGACCTATTGAGGGTAGGAGCATGTTTTTTTTTAAATTACGCAGGATGAGCTCCTTTTTCATTTTTCTTGCTACAACTTTCTCGTGTGACATTCACGAAACAAGTGACATTCAGAAAACATAAATTTTCAATTTTTGGCTGAAAAAGGCCAAAAAAAGGGTATTTTTGAGAGGTCATAGCTTGTGACTCATTAGGGGTAGGAACGTTGTTTTTTTCAAATTACGCAGAATAAAGTCTGCTTGTATTTATTTCCCGAGTACTTCCTTCTGTGTCAATCCGGGAATGAGCTATTTACAAAAAAATGAACTAGGAGAATTTACCTGCAAAATCAGGTCGAAATGGGTCACCTTTGGCAGGTGCTTACTCTGGATTTATCATGGTTAGAACAATTAATTTTTTTTAGAATTACAGGTTTCAACGTTTACTTCGATTCATCTGTTGACCCTGTTTAAATCTAGTTATCAGGATTCGAGCTACACAGATACAAAAAAAAAACATGTGTTTTTGGGCAAAAAATTGGGAAAAATCGGGGTTTTGCGGAAGGCCGTAACTCCTAGGCTATTGAAGATAGAATACTTGTTTTTTTTTTATTTTTACGCGAAATTTCATCTAGTTTATTTTTGATCAAAACATGTTTAAGCTTCAGATGCACGGGGAAGCGACAATCCACGGCCATGTGATATTTTTCACCTTTTTCAGAAAATATTTCCGGCCAAATTCTTGTTACAGAATATGACCCTTTATCATGGATCCCCAAATAAAGAACTTGAGAGAAAAAAAAATGACTGCCCCAAAAATTACCACACAAAACTACCAGATGCCTGGACTATGTTGACAATGGAAGGCTACCAGTAAAAAATTCGTTCATTGGACGTTCAGAAGTTTAGATATTCTATTGCTAAAATTCCACATAATTCAAACCCGAAAGTTTCTAGAGACGGCACTCAGGAGAGTCCCGAATTTAAATCGTAAAAAGCTTACTTGCATTCTTCCGGAATTCATTAGATAGGCTTGTCGGCCTAAAGGGACTCCACGGTTCGCATCAAGCCTATTGACTTGCTCGTTGGGGGCCTATTGTTCCGACCGAGTCGAGTCCTGACAGGACAGTCTTCTACAAGCTACAGTGATACAGCTAACATGTAGGCGAACCATGGAGCAAGCAGTAGCAGGTGCAGTTGAGAAAAGAAGAAGAAGAGAAAGTGCAGAGCAAAGAAGCGTTCAAATTTGATCAATTCTAAATTTAGGCTTGAGGCCTTGAAAACATTTGAAAACATTTATAAAAAACAAAATGAAAATTTTCTTTTATTCACAGTCAATTCATGTTAATGCTCTTTTTCTTTGTGGTATTAGAGGAAAATATACCAATTTATTTGTTGATGAAAACACGTATAACAAGCAAAATTTAAATATTCCTTTAATGCACAGCAAAATTGAATTTTATAGAAGCTACAAGTCTGAATATGAAATTGATCAAATTCTAACACCGTTTTGCTTTGCACTTCAAGTCTTAATTCAAAATTGATCCAATTTAAATACTCCTTTGCCCTGCACTGTCTCTTCTTTCTCTTTTTTCAATTGCACCTACTACTACTTGCTCCATGATCCGCATCCATGTTAGCTGTAGCACTGCAGCTTGTAGAAGACCGTACTGTCGGGACTCGACTCGATCGGAACCAAGGAGTCACTTAAAGCCAGCTTATCTACATATAAATGACATATTTACATTACTTGCTATAACAATATGGAATTCATAACTAAATATCTAAAGTGTTGAAGATTGTTGAATATTCATTTTCTTTTTCCACTATATTTTCAAATGAAGTTTATAAATAGGACGAGGTACATAGTAGAGATTTTTCCACAGTGTTAGTTTTATTCAAGAATTGTATCCATTTCTCTGGTAGCTGACGTCTGGCCAGGTACTTTCTGAACGAAATCCATTTAGGAATCACTTGTCTTCGTCCTTTTCGGTGACTGAGCTTTTAGGAGAATGTAGTACTACGATAGGAGCCTATACTTGAATACTTTATGAAGCTCTCAAGCAAAAGCATGGCTTTCCAAGCTCTACGCGAGGGCGACGCCAAGGTGGAAGAGCCGGCTCTTGACGTAAATTAATTTTGGGCGAGCTACACCTGGCGCGAGGAGGGTGCTATCCGGATGGAGTAATTATTATTTATTGAAATAAATGAATGATCCCAGCGAGCTGTTTTTTGACTAGTGTGTACAATTTAATTAGTTGCTCTATAATTCATAATGTCTAGCATTCTCCTTACGTTCATTAACATTGGACATGCGTTTCGGATTATTCGATTGTTATAAATTATAGGATTGTTTGGTTATTTTTATTCCCATACGTTGAAAAAATATTTTAGGAAAATGAAGGAAAGATCGCTATGGGTATATATCAAGAATTCAACAATATCCTGTCCCGTAAAACTGCAAGCTTCCATCCATCTGGAAGCTGTTTCTTTTTATTGGATTTGCTAGTACGCGGCTTATTTTATAATACTTTTAGTACTGACCATTTCAAATTTATTGAGTTAGAAAAGAATTCTTTGAATGGGTAATGTTCTAATGGATATCCGTCATTTTGTAATGGATTTCACAATTATGAGAGATAAAGTTTATAATAAGATAATTCCTCATAACTGTATTATAGCAATTGTTTTTTAATTTCCCTCAAACTGAATTGCACCCGGTCACACGACAGTTTTTGAAAATTCACGTAACGAAAAAGTTGTATTTTGGGAGTGAAATTCATTAGAAAATGAAAATCTCCAAGTGTGGATTTCCAAACAAATATGTAATAAGTCAGATTTTCTCTGTGAAGAAAGTTAATGCGATATTTAGTTATAAGTACGAGTTAATAAAATATTTCTTAAGTAGGAAATAGGTAAGTTTGCATAAAATATTTAGATAATTCTTTACTTGACGTGGTTGTATGTAATATCAAAAATTCTCAGAAATTGAAAATTGAATCAAGAATCAAACAATCTAATTATGGAAAACACCCTTGAATGTCTCAATCAGAATTTAAAAAAATAATAATAATATAGAAGCAAGAGAAATAAGAGAGAAGCCTCCAAAACTTCTTCAGCTTTTTCTACTTTCTTTCTTTCTATAATTTCCAAAAAACAATAGAATAACATTTGAAATTTGTGCAAGGCATCCGGTTGTTCACTCGAAAAAGATCCTTCAATTCGTTATCATTAATTTTCCGACTCAACGATTAGTTTTTGTTTCAATCGTGAAGAATAGAATAACAAGTAGAAAAATGGAATTCTCGAGAAAAACTATGCAGCCTATGGAAAAAATGAAGCAACAAAAGTTCTCTACCCAAAAATGAGCTACATATTTGTTATCATTAATTTTTTGATGGGACGCGTAGTTTTGGTTTTCATCGTAATAATAATGATGTCAAAAATAGACCAAATGAATTCGAATAACAACCAAAAGGTACGAGGTATATCGAGTAATACTATATACATTTAATGCGTTATAGTTAAAGATAATATAGAAAAGTTCGCGCTGCAGTCAAATTTTGATCGAGTGAGCAGCACGAGATACGCGATGAGAATGTAGAGCCTTAACGAAAGAGACATCTGAGACATCTGAGGTCACTCGGCCAAATTGGGTCCTTTATTCAGGATTTTATTTATGATTTCCAGAAATCCCAGATATCAAACTCTTTAAGCCATCAAACTCTTTAACTTCCTTTAACAACCCCTCCCGAAATCCTCCATCACCCCAACTTTAATAATAAACCTCCAAACAATGCCTGACGTATTTATTCTTGTGGGATTTTTATTCTCTGAAATTCGCACCGTCTGCAGCCGAAATTTTATTTGAAACGCTTACATTCGCCTGAACTTTTGGTCAGAGGAACGGAAAACTGTATAAACGCGTTAACGCGATTCAAAATCAATCAAAATCAATACCTTTACTGAAGAACAGTTCTAAGAAAAGTTTGTTTATCCATCATTTTACACTCATACATTTCCGAATCGCAACAGCATCATTTTGATTCCTTGAAATTAAAATTTCAATTTAAGGATGACTTTCAATATTA
>WSXT02139068.1:0-10522 GCA_011762715.2 Neuroterus valhalla
CCGAAACGCGAACTTTTCTATACTACCTTCAACTCTAATGCATCAAATGTATATAATATTAATTTATATACCTCGTACCTTGTTTTGTTTTTAGAAAAATTTAGTTAGTCTATTTTTAATATTAATATAATTACATTTAAAACCAAAACCACGCATCCCATCCAAAAAGAACAGTTTTTCTTTTCAAACTTTTCTTTGTATCCCGTTAAATTTTGCTGGAAATTCTACTTTTATTTGAAATGTTGTTTTTTTGGATTGATATCAAAACTATGCATCTCACGAGAAAAAGAATAATACAAAATTTTTAGATGTTCTTTCAAAGAACAATTTTGTTCTTAAACTGGAATTTTTTATTTTTGGACTATCTTGCAGAAAAAACAAAAAAAAACATGCCCTATTGAAAAATGATTGAGAACAATCTTGTGGGAATGTTTTAGATAAACCATTTTAGTACTTCTACTTTCTTCCGTATCTCCCATAAACTGCTCACAAGATGAAAATTTTTTTTTTTTTTTCATTATTCCGTGTGCGATCAAAATTAGAATTTACGATTCTCCGAGAAAATTCAAAAAGTTATATTTACGATCTTGCAGGGCTCTCAAGAAGAAACATTTTTTTTCTCTACTTTCTTTTCAATCTTGCGTTATTTGGCTACAAAATATCATTTTCTCTTATACTTTTGAATGCTGGAAATACCACAACTCTCACAATATTGTTTTCATAAAAAAAAATGATTAGGTTAAATTATTTCACTTTTTACGTGCTATCAAGTCTTGGAAAAAAAGTAAAAAAAAAATTTCAAAATGCTCTCCCTCTTCTATATTCGATCTGAAATAGATGGTACACGAACTTGATCTGTTTTTTTGCTCCCTGGAAACGTGTGCAAAAGTACGGTCGAATATGATTGTTTATTGAAAATTTATCTAGTTCACAGTTTATATTTCATTATTTTTTGTGCGATCAAAATTGGAATTTTCGATTTTTCGAGAAAAATAAAAAATTTGTATTAACGATCTTGTAGGGCTCCCGAAAAGAAACATTTTTTTCCTCTCTGACCTTCATTTCAATCTTGCGTTATTTGTCTAAAAATTTTCATTTCCTTTTATATTTTTGAATTTTTAGAATACCATAACTCTGACAATTTTGTTTTTATCGAAAAAAAATTATTAGGATGAATTGTTTCACTTTTCACGTGCTACAAGAAATTGTGCTCACAATTTTCCGTCTTGGAAAAAAAAGTCCAAAAATTTCCAAATGCTGCCCCTCTTACTTTTTGGATCCAAAATAGCTGATTTACGAACTTGACCTGTCTTTTTGGTCTCTCAAAATGTGTGTCAAAGGGCAATCCAATATGATTAGTCTTTCAAAAGTTATCGTGTTCACAGATTATTTTTCATTATTTTTTGTGAGATCAAAATTGGAATTTCCGATTTTTCGAGAAAATTCAAAAAATTGTATTGACGATCTTGCAGGGCTTCCAACATGAAATATTTGTTCTCTCTGACTTTCTTTTCAATCTTGCGTTATTTGGCTGAAAATTCTCTTTTTCTTTTATATTTTTGAATTTTCAAAATGCCACAACTCTGACAATTTTTGTTTTATTAAAAAAAAAAATTAGGATAAATTGTTTAACTTTGTAACTAGTACAAGAAACCGTACGTACAACTTTTGAGTCTTGGAAAAAAAAGTCCAAAAAAATGTTCAAAACGCTTTGATTTTTCATCCAAAATAGCTGGTTAACGAACTTAAGTTGTCTTTTTGATTGCTTAAAATGGTTGCCAAAGCAAGATCGAATACAATCATTCTTTCGAAAGTTATCGAGCTAACAGATTATTTTTATCGATTTTTCGTGTAATCAAAATTGAAATTTCCGATTTTTCGCGAAAATTAAAAAAGTTGTATCCACGATCCCGTAGGGCTCCCAAGAGCAAACATTTCTTCTCTCTGACTTTATTGTCAATCTTGCATTATTTGGCTAAAAATTGTCATTTTCTTTTATGTTTCCGAATTTTGAAAATACGATGACTCTGAAAATTTAGTTTTTATCAACAAAAAATGATTAGGATAAATTGTTTCACTTTTTACGTGCTACATGAAATTGTACTCACAATTTTTGAGTCTTGGAAGAAAAATCCAAAAGAATTTTCAATCTTCTCCCTCTCTTTGATTTTTTATCTAAAACCGCTGGTTAACGAACTTAGCCTGTCTTTTTGGTCCCTCAAAATGTATGCCAAAGAGCAATCCAGTCCGATTAGTCTTTCAAAAGTTATGGAGTATACAGTCGACAACGACAACAACGGCAACAGACAGACAGACACCAACGTAAAAACTACTTTTTCGTAATCAAGGGGTCTCAAAACGTGGAGATTTTATAAATTCCTCGGAAGTCGATTTTCACATAAAACCAAAACCTCCTCATTAGGATGAGAATATAAAATGTATCAATATAAGTGCAAGTCATTTTATAATTGTAAACGTGTTTTTTCATGTCATATCTTTGTCCTATGAATTGAATGAAATACAATAGGTTATGATAAAAGAGTAAGAATGTTTCAGATACTGCAAGTGGGTAACGTAGGAGGCAAATGTCACGTGGCACCATTTTAATAAGAGAAGCTTTATATTACCCGTAACCTACGAGACCACAACATGATCGAGTTGACCTTTTACAAAAGAAACTAGGTACTTGAAGACTTATAGAGTAGAGAAATGGTCACGCCTCAAGAGGAGGAAATAGTGACGACAGAATAGAAGGTAACTGAGAATGTTACCCTATAGCTTACGGTACTCCCATTTCTGTAATCCTAACATTCAGACAACCTGATGAATTTTTGAAATATTGTTGGAAAGTACGATTATGTAACAATATTATCATCAATTTGATGTAGTCGTGAGTATGCGGTTGAGAATGTGCATTTTGTTACACTTACCGGCTTTTGAGGTGGCGTCTCTCAACAATAGTGTCAAGCATAGTAAAATCCACCGAACCCTCATCCGCGCCTGAAACAATGAAAGGCGCACATTAGAGACACACACAAATTACGAGTTCCATATTCATGTGCCTTGTGAATGAATGTCTGGCACTAACATTTCAACTGTTACGCAAACATAATAAGCAGTTTCTTTCAGCCTAGGCAAAGTTTGCATACAATTTAGAAATCTGAGTCTAGAATCATCCAGTCTATTAAACTAGGCTAACTCATGAGAGGCGAGTTTTTACTTTCAATGAGAAGAAGTGACATCATGCTACCGATACAGTTTCTTAAAATTTTCATCCAGAGCTGAATTGGAGTTCCTCCAAATTGCAATCATTTGATCTTCATAAATATTCAATCAGCACAAACGTACATACGTGACTAGAGTTCAGGATTTTTAGGTTTGATGAAAATGTGAAAGTGCTTTTTAGGAAACCATAATGGCAAATTCGAAAATTCACTTTCTCCCTTAATGACTAATTAACAGAATACAATTTTTTGCAATTCACATATAAGGTATCCGTATAATGACTCGCGTATTCAATTAGAATTTTCAACAATCGTAGTCCGTGAATCTCAATCATGACGTTAATTGAAACCGTACGTGGCTCTGCAGCTTTCACGGACAATTAAAACAACTGTACAAATGAAGCCTAAAAGTAAAATTACAGTTATGTGGCTAAATTGTCTCTAAACTGATTTTATGTCCGAAATGCAAATAGAATAACAGATAAGTGATAAACTATGGAAAGTTTACATTTTGATCTCAAATCGAACTAACTATAAAAAATATTACGCTTTTATGGATCGATAGGCAGATGATGTCCGTATATTTTCTTGCCAGTGGTTCAACATGTGTGAAACATTGAAGCTAAATGGATCACATTTCTCAACATGTCTCTAGATTCAGCAACACATGAAAGTAATTAATTCCTGCTGTAAAATGTTGAACGTATTCATGTATTGACTTCAATAAATTTCACGCTCCACCTATATTACCGAGTGAGCAAAGTTAGAGGGAATGTATCAAAATTTGTTCTAGTAGATTAATTCATTTTCCGAAGAAGAAACCTGATTTATAAAGAAGTGTTCAGAAGAATATAGAGAGCCGGGATATTATGATTTGCTATAATCTTAATACTGCTCTCAGTAATAGAACGATTTATTTTATTTTCGTAAACGAAGAAACATCTTAATTATAATCTTACGTTCGTCATCTCGAAGAATTGATAATTTTTTAGCAATCACCCATCACTGGATGAGATGCTCAGGAATATTGGGACAGCGGGAACTGAATTTATAGGTGAGAAAGACCCCGAGGGACATTGAATGATTATATAATGCTGATAACATTGTTCTCTCTCTGTTTGTAACATCTTCCCTCATTACCATGTACTCTTTCAACCATGATGCATATTTGCATAGTCTACAATGTTTTTGCTATTTCTCATGACTCGCGTTATATTCTTCGCACTCATCACAACTCGCTCATGAATTCTTTCACTTGCAATAACATCGTTTTCATGCACCACTTCATATTGCAAAACTATCCTTCAGGCATGAATTTTAGATGAAGGGGAGGAAGATGAATAATAAGTCTCCATTAATAAATGCAGCTTGTTATTATTACTATTATACCATGTAGCCAAATCCTTCTCGGGGTAAGCGTAACTTGTTCGGTTCAACGTCATGCTACCAGATATCAAGGAATTTTCATGGTGTAGCAGAAGGGATTGGTTCCAGATAAAATTTAGAAGTCATGTCTTGCTCATTCAAAAGACACATGCTTTCCACATCACCGCTCCGACACGAATCGCTGATCAGTAAGGTGGTCCAAAAAATTTTTTTGCGACTTTTTATGGAAACCGCCTGGAAATTTGTTCGAATCAACAAAAAATAAACGCATTTTTTTTTTAAAACAAATAATATTTAGAGGCGGCGGAAACCCCATGAAGACGTTTTTGTGAGTTTTATTCAGCATTCCCAATATTAGATGAATCGAGTTCGAAATTCACCATTTCTCTTCACAATTAGTCACAGAATGCAAATAAAACATTACTTTTCAAACATCACCCCCATAAGTCTGTTTTATAGAATCCGAACAAACCCCCATAAGTGGAAAAATGTGTTTTCCGAGTTTTTGGCGCTAATTATGATTCTTTTGCGGTTTTTCAAAGCAGATTGTTTCAAATACATGAAGTACTACTTTAAACTGATAATTAGATGTTTATTTAAATTGTTTATTCAATTTATTATTGTTTTTAGCAACTTTCTCTTGGAAAAGGGTTAGAAAGTCAAGGCTTTTTCTCAATTTTTCAACTTATTTTTAACGTTTCAGCTGAAGCGAGGTAATAATCAATTAAGGTTCAAAAAAATAATTGTTTCAACAATTTGTTATTGATTATAACAATTTTCTCTTAGAATAATGCTACGATTTTGCGGTTTTTCCTGAAATTTTCATTTTTTTGTCCACTTTTCACCTAAAGTAAGTAATTATTTTATTTTCTTTAGCAAAAATACTTGTTTAAACAAATCGTCAATGTTTAAAGCTATCTTTTTCTAGATTTATACTACATAGTTGCGGTTTTTCCCTGAATTTTTTCACTTTTTATCACCTTCCAATTAAATCAAAGCAATAATTATTTCACGTTTAAAAAATAATTGTTTGAACAATTTATTATCATTGCTTATAATATTTTCTTTGTTTAATTAAAAATAATGCGAGTTAATAAACAGGCTTATTTTAGAAATGTATTATTGTTTATAATCATTTTCTCTTGGATAAGTGCTAAAAAGTTGTGGTTTTTTCTGAAATGTTCAACTTTGCACTGAATGAAATTTGAATGCAATTCAATAAGATTGAATTAGTTGAATTAATTTAATCGTTGGTTAAATTAGATTGTTTTCCATTTAGAATAAATTATTTCTTTTTGAAATATCAACCATTACTTAGAATGAAAGATGTTATTTTTCCGACCAGGGTAATTAATATATTAATTTAAGGTGTTAAAGTAATTGATAAAATTACCATCTTAAATTCATATATTATCAATCATTATATTTTTTATTAAAAATTTATAGTTTAAGGTAGAAAATTCAACTCTTTGGTTGAAAGTTGAACTACTTTCTTAGAAATTCAATTTGTGCGTTGAAGATACATAATTTTAGTAGAAAATTCAAAATTCAAATTTCACTGAATAAATTCAACTCTTTTGTCTTAATTGATTATTGTTGAACATTGCGGAAAGAACAAAAATACATTACTTAAAACAATTCAATACTATTTAAATCATGATTCTCTATAATGTTTATTTATTATTTGTTCACAACTAAAAAGGTGAAGCAAAGTTAAACATTTCAGAAAAAACCGCAACATTTAACCACTAACCTGAGAGAAGATAGCCATAAACAATAACGATTTGTTTAAACAATTATTTTTGTTGAATTTAATTGAATATGAACTCACTTCAAGTGAAAAGGGGGCAAAAAGTTGAAAATTTCAAAAAACGCAATTTTATATCCTTAGGCAAAGAAAATATTATTAACAATGATGATAAATTGTTCAAACAATTAATTTTTTTTAACATGAATTAATTATTGCTCTAATCTAATTGAAAAGTAAGTTAAAAATTTCTGGAAAAAACCGCAACTATGTAGTATTAATCTAGAAGAAGATAGCTATAAATATTAACAATTTGTTTAAACAACTTTTTTGCTTAATTAAATCAAATGATTACGTACTTCAAGTGGACACTCATTTTTGTTAATTTTAATTGATTATTACCTCGCTTTAACTAAAACATTGGAAATAAGTTGAAAATTTCAGAACAAACCTTGACTTTCTAAGCCTTTTCTCAGAGAAAGTTTCTAAAAATAATAATAAATTGTTTAACCAATTTGAATAAACATCTAATTATCAGTTTAAAGAAGTATTTTATGTATTTGAAACAATCAGGGTTAAAAAAAAACCGCGAAAAAAATTATAATTAGCCCTATAAACCCTATAAAACAGACTTATGGGGGTAATATTTGAAAAGTAATATTTTATTCGTATTCTGTGACTAATTATTGTTAAGAGAAATGGTGAATTTCTAACTCGATTCACCTAATATTAAGAATTCTGAATAAAATTTATGAAAACATATGTTATTCTCATGGGAAATACGTGTTAAACTTCATGAGGCTTGCGCCACCTCTAAATTTTTTTTTTTTTTTAATTCGTTCATTTTTTAATGGATTCGAACAAATTTCCGGGTGTTTCGCATGAAAATTCGAAAAAAACATTTTCTAATGCATTTTTGGACCACTTTACTGATCAATGTTTAGCAATCATCCCACTTACTTCTAATAATGGTTCGTACCCTGCCGAGTATCTTCCTACCCTTGTTTATGCGTCTGATGGATATCTCTGCATTGATCTTTCCGTCAGCGGTAAATAAGCTTCCAAGACACACGAAATCATCAACTTGTTCTATCCTTTCGTTCATTTAAGGCGATGATCCCCACCATTGTCTATTGTCTATTGAAAAGACTCCATTCGAACTCAATCAAATTTCCCAGTTTGCCACTGAGTTTACAATCCGTTTTCTTGGGTAGGGAATAGGAAGGAAATGCAGAGGATAAGAAGCATTATTATGCAGAAGATACGAATGCTAGATGTATACTTGAAGCATTATATTGTCCGGTAGGTATGATTCCGAGGTATGATTTCAGAGCACGTTCGAATCTACACGGTGATATTTATGTCGAGCGAGTCGAGACCAAAGTTATAAAGGCAGTATCTTGTAATTTATGATATCGCTCTTCCTCTGCGCATTAAACAACCAAACCTACTGACAGCACAACATGGATAAAGGGTTAACACGATCATTTCATAATTGATCGTTTTTCAATCAGGCATTTTCTACTTCGTACTCAAAATTTAGTTAGTCAGGTTTAGTTTTTGGAACGTAGTTCCTTATACGAGGGTAGAGAGATTTCGTGAGAAGGGACCAATTTCATAAAATTATTTTGGTACCGTTACGCTGTGAAGTCATAAATTAGCGTTACACTGACAGCGTCTTTTACTTTAGAATCTGATACCGGTTGAAATTTTTACTCTCGAGAGGGATACAAAACACCCGTTGAATTTTTTACGAGCATCCTTTACGACCTACAGATTTTACGAAAAAGTGACTTGAATTTCGCTAAATTTTCAATTAATTTTCTAAACATTCGATGCGTTATTTTGATTAGCTTTACAGCAAAGTTTGAATCGGAAAAATCGGTCTACTTTTGCGATTTTTGCTATTTCTTTATCGTTACGTGATAGAAGTGAAAATGGTCCGATTTTTGCGATTCAAGTTTTGTTGTACTGATTTGAAGAGATATATGACACCGGTAAAAAATTTTACGAGCATGGTTTACCACATATACATTCTACGAGAATGCAACTTCTTGCGTTTCGAAAAATTTTCAACAAATTTTAACTCATTTGATACCTTCTTGTAATTAGCTTTACAACAAAGTTTGAATCGCAAAAATCGTCCTTCTTATGTTATTTTTGCTATTTCATTATCGTTTCGTAATAGAAGTGAAAATGGACCGATTTTTGCAATTCAAGTTTTGTTGTACTAATTTGAAGAGATATATGACACCGGTTAAAATTTTTACGAGGATGGTTTACGACATATGGATTCTAAGAGAATGCGACTCCTTGCATTTTGAAAAATTTTCAAAAAATTTTCACTCATTTGATACCTTATTGTTATTAGCTCTACAACAAAGTTGCGGGCTACTTTTGCGATTCTTGCTATTTTTCATTATCGTTGCATTATAGAAGTAAAATATAGTATAACATTGAATGTAAAAAAAAATAACGAAAAAAAAACGTGTGTAAGTGACACGCGTAAGGAACGAAGTTCCTTCCGTTGCTTAGCAAATACTGAATATAACCGTTCGTCAAATAATTATATGAAACTAATGCGTGTCTTTGAAACATGCGGTAGGAACGGAGTTTCGGAAGTGTGCTAAGGAGGAAGGACGTACGTATATACGCATTTGAAAGACGCGTTTTATATAATCATTTGAGGAAAATTTATATTATTTGTTTCTTGATGGTTTCATCATTTCTTTATGATTTTAGTGTCTCAAGCTTACAAGCAGGCGCAGATTTCAGGTTAGCGCGGTTAAGATTTGCATAAGGTGTACTATTCTCCCTCATTTTGACCCCCCTACCCCTCCCAAATATTTTTCTGAATCCGCCCCTGGTTTAAAAACTTCATCAAAATTGTTTGAAGTTGTTCTAAGGAATTCAAAATAATTCATGCGATTGCGGGGGAAGTCCGAAAAATGATTCAAAGTAAAAAAAATTTGAAAGAATTCGAAACCATTGAAAGAAATTCAAGATAATCTAAAAGAATCGAAAATGATTCAGCGTGGTTCGACAGAAATCAAAATGATTCAGAAGAATTCAAGATATTTCTATTGATTTCGGAATCGTTTAATAAATTGTAAGAATTCGAAGGAAATAAAAAAAATTGGAAACAATTCAGACAAATTAAATATGATTTGAATGGATTCGAAAAATCTTCACATCCTCATGTTATATTAGAAGTAATTTAAAATAAAAACAATTGAAATCCATCGAATTCGGTGGAATTCACAAGGATTGCGGAGACTGCAAAATAATTCGGAAAAGTTCAGAAGAATTCGTAAGAATTTCAAATGAGTCACAGGAATCAGAAAAAATCGAGAAGAATTCGAAGGAATCTCAGAGAATTCAAAGGAATTAAAAATAATTCAACAGAATTATCCAAAGTTATCCAAAGAGATTCAAAATGATTTATAGGAATGCAGAGGAAGTCAGGTAAATAATTTAAAGTAATTGAATATCATTTGAAGGAATTAAAAAAAAATGAAAGAAATTTGAGATAATTCAAAAGATTCAGAAAGAATTCAGTGTGATTTGGAAGAAATCAGGAGTATTCAAAAGATTTCAGTTAAATTGAGAAAAATTAAATGCCTTGCAAAAATTGAAGTGAATTCAGAATAATTGACAGAAATCCAGAGGAATAAAATGAAATTGGAATGAATTCAAAAAGTCTGCATGGCTTCAGGTTATTGTATGGATTGGAAGGAATTCAGAATAATTCAAAGGACTTCAAAATAATTAAATGAGATTCAAAATAATTCATAGGAATTCAGAAAAATTCCTAATTCCTAATAATTTGAATGAAACGAAAAGAATTTGAAGGAATTCCAAGAAATTCGAAGAAATTCAAGAGAATTCGAACGAATCAAAGATAATTCAGTGCGATTCGAAATAAATCAAAATGATCTATACGGATTCAAAGAAATTCTGAAAAACTTGAAGGCATCGAATGGAATTTCGATTATCTGAAGTTTTCTAATGGAGTTCAAAATGATTAAAAGGGATGCGAAAGAATTCCGGAAAAGAATTTGAAGTAGAGGAAAGAGAATGATTCGGGAGAATTTAAAAGAATCAGGCTCGGATCCAGGAAGTAGGGTTGAGGGAAAACGGACGACCCCAGAATCGCGCGGCAACG
>WSXT02139079.1:0-10521 GCA_011762715.2 Neuroterus valhalla
TCACCAATTCTAAATGCTGAGCCTGAAAATGCATCCAGTTTTTCTCTAAAGACTCAAGTCTTGTGGTCAAAGTCCCTTTTATGATCTGTTTTAATTTTTGAGCATATTCAAATCATTTTGAATCCGAGAGCAAAGCTCGGTTTGCTCTAAAAAGTAGCTTGCAATAGACATCACGTGAACAGACATGAAACAACAATTAAAATTATAGTCCGCAAATTTATCCTTAAAAATTCAGTTGAAATATTCCGAATAAATAATAAAAGTTCGCCAATAAAAGAATTATTATTACAGAACAGATAAGCAACAAGTAGATAAAATCAAGTTTTGATTCACTTCGCCAAACCGAATGAAGCTCAAAAGTTGCTAAGCGAACGCGGACTGACTCGACGACAACAGAAATTTGGGACCCAAGCAACGAGACTGTGTGTGTGCGTACGTAGTACACCTAATTTGACGAGACTGATAAGACCGGCTGGACATGACAACAAGACAATCAATACACGACGGGTCAAAATAAGGATTCGTGAATAAGATCGAATTGGAACAAAGGCATACGTTGATGAAATAAAAATGTAACAAGACAAAATAGAACCACAATTGAAAAAGTCGTTAAATAATGAAACGATCACGAAAAATAATAAAATAATGTCTAATTCACAACACTAGAAATACTTCATTGACTCGTGCTACATTTTTTGTTAATACAGTCTATAAGTGCTTTATTGACTCGTGCTCGACACAATCTAAGAATTCTTGTATTCCTTCAAGCATTAGTTGCCTAATTTTCTATATACGATATCTTCAAAATTTCAAGCACTTTTAGACCTATCCTGAAGTCACAGACTCGGTCAAGGAGAATTTCCAGGAGTTTTTTTTCCGTGTACGGGCATGTTTTTCGACCCGCTGAATCCGAATTTCAAGTCAGTTTAGGCCGTACACCCTTCAATTTCGAATAAATTGCAGGAAACCGTAAGAAATAGCGATAATTAGATGTTTTAGTAATAAAAATAATTTGTGGATCTAGGGCAAGCAAAATTTCTATGTATTTTGAACCATTGAATACTAATTTCAAGTGCACTTAAATCATATGCCGTTTGAATCCAATAAAATTTTTAAAAACCCACGAAAATTGAATAAAACCAATAAAAATTGCGAAAATCGCAAAAAATTGGGATTATCTTGATAAAAAAAGTTTTGTAGACTCGGATCGAAGGAGATTTTCATGTAATTCAATCTGCTTTATCCAAATTTGCAATTTATTTGGCTTATATTCCCTCAAACACTCAGAAGATGGCATAAGACCAATAGAATAGCAAAAACATGGATGGAGTTCCGAAGAGCACTTACCTTCGATTAATCTGAAACTCTGTATATCTATGTATTTTGACGCGCTGATCACGAAAATGATGCTGAAAATATCCGCAAGTTTGATTTTCCTGGTGAAAACCATGAAAAACCCACCAAAATAATGTTTCTTTACGTTTATCCCAGCGACCAGTAAAAATTTATAAAAAAGCTTCAGATAAAAGTTATAGATCCTTTGAAAATACATATTTTATGTTCAATATGTTTTTACCAAGCGGTTGGCGGTTTTCGATAAAACCGATGAAATAGCGAAAAAACTCTGCACTTCGTACCAACATTTTTCCTTATTTCCTCGAAAACCGTCAATCGCTTAGTAAAAACATATTGAAGATGAAATATGTATTTTTAAAGGATCACTTTTATCTTAAGCTTTTTTATAAATTTGCACTATTCGGTGAGATGAACTTGAAGATTCATGATTTTGATGGGCTTCTCATGGTTTTCACTATGAGAATCAAATTAACGGGTATTTTCACTATTATTTTCGTGATCAGCGCGTCAAAATACATAGATATACAGAGTTTCAAATTAATCGAAGGTAAGCGCTCTTCGGAACTTCACATACGTTTTTTGATATTTTATTGGTTTCATGCCTTTTTGTTTGGTTTTTGAGGGAATATGAAGCAAATACATTACAGATTCGGATTGAACAGATAAAATTTCATGAAAAACTCCTTCGATTCCAGTCTAAAAAACTTTTTTTATCAAGATGATCCCAATTTTTTGCGATTTTGACCATTTTTATGGGTTTTATACAATTTACATGGGTTTTTCACAATTTTCTTAGATTCAAAACGGCTAATGATCTAAGTGCACTTGGAATTAGTATGAACGGTTCAAAATACATGAAAATTATGCTTGCACTAGATCCACAAATTATTCTTTTCACTAAAACATCCAATTTTTTCTGTTTCTTACGGTTTTTTGCAATTTTGTTCGAGATTGGAGGGTGAACGGTTTAAACTGACTTGAAATTCGGATTCAGCGGGTCGCGAAACAGGCCCTTGGATAGGTCTGGTCCAGTGTACGGAGAACTTTTTTTTTGTGTGCCGGTGTTATCAATGCGGTTCAAAATGATCGAACGCGCAGAGCACCTGACAATGGTACGGCCAGTATTGCCGATTGTTCCAAAGTTCGGGGTGCTGAATTAGATGGAAACGCGATGAAGAAGCGGCGAGACAATCGACGTTTTTTATGGACGGATCAACTCGATAATGACCTGCTTAGTTGCTATGATGCCAGTAATTTTCCTAACCTCAGAGGTCACATGGTGCGCCTGCGCACTTTGTGGTGCCAGAAACACCCAGAGCTCCCGCACCCTTCACAGCAAGTGTTAAGAAACCATGCCGTCAACCTAGCGCGAACGAGAGATGTACGCAGAACGCTTTCTCAACAGCTGCAAGAACAAGCCGCAGAGGAAAATCAGGAAGCGACATTGAGAACAACTGCTGAAACAAGGCTTTCCTTAAGAGACAACGGCGATTTCAGGACAAGGAGGAACATTAACATTCAGGTATCTCCCAAGCCCCATGATCTGGCTAAAATGGATGCTACCCGCCGTGAACATCTCTCTCTCTCTCTCTCTCTCTCTCTCTCTCTCTCTCTCTCTTGGCTGTTCCAAATCGAAGGTCCAAACCAACGATTGATGAAAAAAACCAAAAAGCGCTTGCATCAACTAAACAAGAAGATTGGCTGGGCAAGACAAAACGCGTCCCGAATGCAGTGTGTGATTGACTACATAAAATCTGGTAAGCCTTTGACGGCAAGAGTCCGAAAGTTCGGTTAGAAATGAGGATCCATCATCACATATTTGAAATGTCAAAGCTGCTGACCATCAAGCAGCACATTTTTGACCGAATACGAGTACTATCTGACGCAAGAAGGAGAACTGAAAAGAGGGAGGGATGGGTCAGAGAGAATCCAAAGTTCCTCCCTGACCCATCGCGCCACTTTAGCGATCCTCCTGTTCTTGTCATAAACCCAATGGAGTCCGGAGAATTTGAGACATTTTGGAGGGAGATTTACGAAGCGAAGCATCCATTGAATGAAGGCACTGAGAATATCATACGTTTCAAGGAGCTGTGCAATAACCTCATAATATCCGAGAGGGGATGGCCACCAATCACTGCCGAAGAGGTAAAGAAAGCAATAAGGGGCACGAACAACTTCTCCGCTGCTGGTCCAGATTGTATTAGGAATTTTTGGTGAAAGAAGTTCGCTTCTACACACCAACATCTGGCCCGCATCTTTACCTCATTTTTGAAGTCGGAGATCCCTATTCCGCAGTGGCTGGTGTTAAGATGCACTGACCTCCTACCAAAGAAAGGCGACTTGTCCTACCCAAAGCACTGCAGACCAATAACTTGTCTGAAGACGGTGTATAAGATCTTAAAATCCATACTGAAAGACAAGATTGTTTGGATGATTGGACTTGTATGGAGTGAGATTTACGAACATCATGGATCAAGAAGAGGCGCAGCAGGTTGTCGTGAAAACCTGCTGATCGACAGGAGTGTCTGCAAAGACGCTGTAGACCACAAACGCAATTCGTCGATGGCCTGGATTGATTACCAGAAAGCTTTTGATTTAACTTCCCTTAGACTTATCATCGGTCTGTTGAAAAGTTTGAAGGTTCATTCAGATATAGTGGGATGCATTGAGAGATTAATGTCACTTTCCAGAAAGGTGTCTTTCCGGGTAACGCCATGAGCCCTCTCCTCTTCTGCATCACACTATTGCCTCTATCCCTCGCACTCCGTGATTTTCATGGATACCTTTGTGGCGGAACTAATTTTCGTGAGCACAAGGTCACTCATATATTTTATATGGATGACTCAAAAATCTATGCTTCTGGAAAAGAACATCTTGAAGATGCTCTAAGTATCGTCGGGGGGTACACACGAGAAATCGGTATGGACTTTGGATTGGATAAGTGTGCCAAGATTCATATGAAAGGCGGACGGATAGCAGGTATAGATAAGGACCCTGAGCTTGTTGACCGAAGTGCTATTAGACACCTTAGCGCTGGAGAGACCTACAAATACCTGGGTGCGCCTGAGAGCCGCATTCAGGATACAACATCAATAAAAGAGGTTCTCCAAAGCAGACACCAACACCTGCTCCGACGACTTTGGTCGTCAAGCCTGTCGTCGTTGAACAAAATATCTGCGATGAACATGCTTGCCGTCCCAGTTCTACTCTATCCGTTTGAAGTGATTCCATGGACGAAGAACGAGCTCAGAGCCCTTGATACCACTATGCGCAAGATGATGCATATGAAGAAAAGCTTGTACATCAACTCGTCCGTTCCACGCTTATACATCGCACGCCGTAAAGGTGGACGCGGACTACTCAATCTTGAGTGCCTATACAACCGAATCATCCTTAGTACTATCCATATCATTGCGAATGGTAGAGATCCTCTCCTGGCAATGGTCAGGAATCACGTAATGAACGGTAAAAGAGCATTTCTTTACAAAGCCAGTCCAACGAAGAAGAAGGAACTCAAATTCTGAATCAAAAAGTGAAAGAGAATGTGTAAAAAAAAAATCCTGCGATGAAAATGAGCAAAGTGAAAGATTCCGCGAAAATAAATTGCGCGAAGAAACCAAATGCGCACAGGAGCAGGGAAAAATAAAGTATAAGGTAAATAAAAATGATTCAGACATAGATGTGGGTGATTTGGATCAAATAAAGGAAAACACGGTGAAAAATGATAATTTTCTTGAAATAATGTTGAACTTGGAAAACAAAAATTCAATGAAACCCGAAGAAGTTGATAAGCTACAAGAAGAAAAATTATGGACACAACAACCCAAAAATCTACACCAAAGAAAGAAATACCTTATTTCAATCACTATTCATGAAGATAGACTCTATACTCCACCAGCAGACAAGCGCAAAGATCTAATTATCGATTACCATGCTTCTGCAGCAGCCGGTCACAAGGGACTAGTAAAAACATATCATCGTTTGATAGTAGACTTTTATTGGTCCAATATGATTCCCGATGTATAAGAAGTTCTTAAAAGATGCCCCGAATGTCAGCGAAGAAAATCAATCAGAAAACAAACCTCGGGCACCAATGATCATCACGGACACACCAACGCAACCATTTGATAAAGTATCAATGGGCATTTACGGACCCTTGCCAACTTCCTGAAAAGGCAACAAATACATCCTCACACTTCAGGATAGTTTCTCAAGATATTGTATCCCAGTACCATTAGTAGACGTGACAGCAAGAAGAATAGCGAGAGCGATCTCTATTCATCTTATTTGCAAGTTCGGAACACTGTGAATCTTCCTTTCAGAACAAGGTACCAATTTCACCAGCGCCGTATTAGCAAAATTGGCAAAACTTTATAAAATTGAACAAGTATTTGCAACAACTTACCACCCTCAATCGAACGGGGCACTCGAACGTAATCATCATGTCTTAACGGACTACATCCAATTAAACTCATCAGGAAAAATTGAAAACTGGGATAAAATCCTGCCCATAGCGATGTTTGCCTACAACACGAGTTTTTGTTCGGTGAAACAGCATGCCTACCATCACGTATGATCAGCAAGCAAAATATTGCGACTTATATTGATTACACGGAAGAGCTATGCAAACAAATTTTAGATAATAGGATTGTAGCAATGTTAAACCAGAACAAAGCGAAAAACGCCAACAAGCGCAATTATGATACAAGACTTCGGAAACGAAATTTCAAAGTAGGTCAATGGGTTCTCATACGAAATGAAAATAAAAGAAGTAAACATGGCGATGATTACATTGGACCTTTTAAAATAATCACAGTCAAAGAAAAAAATAACGTTATAATACAAAAAGAATCAGTAGCAGAAGCGATACACACAGACAAACTATAAATATATTATCTTACAGAATCCGAGGATTCGAATTGAACGACGAAGTTTCCGCAAACAGACCTCCATACAACGTTAAGGAAATATCAAAGAGTCCAGGACTATTTTGGTAACGCATAGGCGAAATAAAAACCTATGACATGATGTGGAAGACGATTTCCTTCATTGATCTTCGACTTTGGCTACAGCCACAAAAGGTGCTTTCATCAAACTTCAACCAGCTTACAGGTTTCTTCCACCAACTAGGACCAGCATGCACTTCCATCGACGACATCGACGCAACTAGGGCACACATTACGAAACCAAGTCAAGAAAAAGGTCAACTCAACGAACTACTGAATGGCGAATCTCGGTTAAAACGTGAACCCTTTGGATTTTTAGGTTCAGTAGTCAAAATATCATTCGAAAATTTAGATAAAAGCGATGCTATCTACTACGAAAGCAAAATTGAACAATTGTCAAACAATATTGCAGCACTTGCGGAAAACTTGGCGAATTTTACCAGCATAGTCCAATCAAAATATAACCAAAACAACGAAAAATGAAATTCTGTTACTAAATTAATTTCAGAGCTGGTTCAGGAAGAAGACAAACAAAGTACAAAAATGACTAACGATATCCAGAATGTTTAGCTAAATCAAGAATTAGCTTCTCATCCAGCAGTGTTGAATAATCAAATGTTGGAATTCGAATTTGACACCACAACGCTCCTCGATGCAATTTTATTCGCTCGGCAAGGCAAACTACACCCTAAACTATTATCAGCTTCACCAATTATGGACCGCCTAGAAAGAGTTCGGAAAGCTCAACTAAACCTAGAAATTCCAATTCCGCTCCAAATGCATACAATGTGCGATCTAGTAAAACTCTCTGACATTTCCATTTACTACAAAAAGTACAAGATTATTCTTATTTAAAATTTTCCGCTTCTGAACCTCGAAACATACGAATCGTTTAAAAGTACTTCACTCTCAGTTAAACAACTGCTAACCCCTGTAAAAACGTACACCCTTCACATAAGATAAGGACGTCCAACAAATGTGTTATCAATCTAATTACAACGCCAAATTTCTCAAATAATAAAAACTGTGATATTAGGCTGAAACGACTTGAACACCCTTATTGGCGAAAAATAAAAACTGTCAATCGCTGGATATATTCAGTACCAATAGAAGAAGTAGTTTTTTTTTTCTTTTTTAAGGAGTAAAAAACGGAGAAATGCTCATGCACTAAATACATTCGAACCTTGGGGACCACAAACGCGTGACCCACAAGGAACGAATGTGAGAGTGGGACTTACCGCACGGCACCTACCCACTAAACCTTAACCTCCATTTTTCCTGCCAACCCACTTCCCCGGAACCGCTTATCGCATTACTTTAGGGAAATGGGAATAAGCCAAGTACGCCGAGCTTCGGCATCCTCCAGGCTCAAAGTTGCTTGCTCTTCTGCCTTCTGAATCCTTGTCACCTCCAATATGCACGCATCGTCCTTAGCAGTACTTTAATAGCACTCGGGCTCGTCGGCCTTCGTATTGTTGTAGAGGAGGATCAAGGATCGACTTCTCTCTCACTAGCTTTCTCTTCTATCTTCTTGCTCCTCAACACATTTTCCACGTACTGAGCTGCGATGATCCAGTAGTCGAGGGAGCTTATCATCAGCCCTAAGATGTTGTCTGGCGTGATGTTGGTGCTCACTTTCAACTCGACCCGACTCTTCTCAGCTGCCCATCTGTCGCACTTGAAGAACGTGTGCTGTACATCATCAACTCTCCCTAGGCAGTAATCATAATTCCTACTTCTTCGATGAAGATTAGAATTGAAATGTCCGTGGCCAGAAATAAACTGCGTAAGGTAAAAATTTACTTCACCATACTTCCTGGCAATCCACGGCCTCAAACTGCCTATCAACCTCACCGTCCAAAATAACAAACTGTCAATCGCTGGATATATTCAGTACCAATAGAATAAGTAGTACATATTTCATGTATCGACGAACAAGCTATTTCCACAATACTAAAAAATACTAGTATATTAACAATAAATCCAGGTTGTAAATCAAGCACAAAAACCATCATACTTACAGAAACAACCGTGAAAAATACCATGTATGACTTCGAATTTCCAGGCAAAACCTTCAAGCACATTGCAGCATTAAACCTAACCAAAATATTTACGCATACTACAAGAAGAAGAAAATGTCAATTTTTCAGGAATCATGTCGGAATTTCAATCAAAAAAAGATTTTAGGATGACAGTCTTACGCCTAATACAGATCTGACAAATGAGGGCTTACGGCTTCATGAGCTAATGGAAAAAGTCGAGGAAGTAGGAAAAGAATGCGGAATGAAAAATCGAGTCAACCGTATCGAGACAGGCATTACTTATACGGAAGCGCTTGCACTTTTCGGCACTACTTTCCGGCTCTCCCCCCCCCCCTTCTCATAATTACGTGATTGAATGGGACAATTTGACATGCCACGCGTCGCTGGAAACTTCTTGACGTAATATGCGGTCAAGGTATGCCTAAGTGGCTGAAGCACACTCCCTGTGCCTGAATAGAGTCCAGGTTATTCAAGGAAAGCAAACTTTGACTTATGTGACGAAGATTGATCTTTTAAAATTTTACAAAAGTTTCCGTGCATCACCTTCTCTAAATGTTGTTTCTAGAACTTTTTGGCCTCCACTTGACCTGTGCCTTCAGAAGAAAGACATCTTAATGAACTAATGCACTGTCCTTCCGCGAGCACTCACGTCGATTTTCTGAGGAAAACCGACAGTATTTGATCAACAGGTTCGAGAAATGGAGCGTGATGTTGAGATTCTGGCCAAAGTTTTCAGCTACCTGTCCCGCGGATTCGCAAGGAAACCCTCATTTTCAAACTATTTTATGATTCCTGACTATTTCCAGTAGAGTTCTTCTCCCGTTTGCAACGATGTAGGCCGTGCTTAGAACAATCCAGACGTCATTGGAGATTATGAATTTAACGTCTGCCTCCATCGTATGCGACGCTGAAAAATGCGGAACAGACACTTTGATATAGAAGCGTGTCTTTTATATGCATTATCTTGCGCGTAGTGATATCGAGTGCCTTTAACTTTAACGAAGTAAAATGCAGTTAGTAAAATGTAATGAGGGTATATAATTCAACATGTGCTAACATGTTGGTTATTATAACTCACATTTTCTTCAGAGGATCCCGCGAAATCGACTGTTTTAGCTGTCTGTGACTCAAAAGCACAAAAATTGCCCAGGGTTCAAAATTATCTCAGCCGCCTCTCTTGCGAGTCCTTTCAAGTGTCAATAGATTACTGGAAAAAACATTTTGTAGATTAGATGAGCATAAAAATGGGAGATCTTTTAACGTAAGCATCCATATTGACATGTCTAGACTCCACGCGACCTATTTACTTCGAAACTGATGCAAGTAATACGGGCTTAGTGACCGTGCTTACTCAAGCCATGTAAGGCGTAAACTATGTACGCAAGCAGAGGCCCAGAAGTTGCCGAGTATTTACGGAACACATTGAACCTGACGAATGACACTCATGAGAGAAAAAAAATTAGAGAAGTCATGAAAACACCACAAGAACACGAAAAATGGCAAGTGACGACATAGATGCAGGATTTTTATGTTCCAAAAAACCACAATCGAGAATCTCAGAATAATTTTTATGACCGGGAAATCATTCTGAAATTACCAAATATATAGAAAACTGACGAGCCCGTCGAAGAATCAAACTGCGTAACCTACCAAAAATAGGTCTAATATGAAGAAGAATTTCCGAAAGCCGCGAACCATAGGTCCAATACTAATTGCAAATCATTATTATTTTATTGAACCTTTCGAAAAGCAATGTAGATTCCTCCTTCAATGTAGACTACTCCTGGAGAAAATGACGTAATGAAAATGTACGTAATAAAATTACGTACCTTCTGAATTGCCGATCAGTCAGATCCTTTCCCGACCTGTCAAGATCGGATTTTAATGCGAATAGACTGTCTCGAAAATTATGCTCTTATACCTTCTCATGAATAAAGCAAAGGATATTCTACACAAGATAAGCGGGATCGAACTCTGTCGGAATCACACACCACTACAACCATGCATCTACAAGGAACAAATATGATTTGGGATAAACAACTTACGAGGGGAGGGAAAGATCTCCAGATAAAAAAATGAATGGAGCTTTCGTCCTAGTACACAACAAGAGATCTCGTTCACTGACACAATAACTCATCCTTACCTAACAAAGATATATATGTTATTATATATTATCA
>WSXT02139090.1:0-10521 GCA_011762715.2 Neuroterus valhalla
TTTCGAGGGTAATGTTGGTCACTTTGGATATCAATTTGAGGAAACTTCCTGTAGAATATCATTTTGGACATCTATTGCAAAACTATTTGTACGGGGACCATCGTCATCGATTTCGAGGGTAATGTTGGTCACTTTGGATATCAATTTGAGGAAACTTCCTGTGGAATATCATTTTGGACATCTATTGCAAAACTATTTGTACGGGGACCATCGTCATCGATTTCGAGGGTAATGTTGGTCACTTTGGATATCAATTTGAGGAAACTTCCTGTAGAATATCATTTTGGACATCTATTGCAAAACTATTTGTACGGGGACCATCGTCATCGATTTCGAGGGTAATGTTGGTCACTTTGGATATCAATTTGAGGAAACTTCCTGTGGAATATCATTTTGGACATCTAGTGCAAAGCTACTTGTGCGGGGACCATCGTCATCACTTTCGAGGGTAATGTTGGTCACTTTGGATATCAATTCGAGGAAACTTCCTATAGAATATCATTTTGGTCTTCTAGTGCAAAGCTATTTGTACGGGGACCATCGTCATCACTTTCGAGGGTAATGTTGGTAACTTTGGATATAAATTTGAGGAAACTTCCTGTAGAATATCATTTTGGACATCTAGTGCGAAGCTATTTGTACGGGAACTATCGTCATCACTTTCAAGGTTAATATTGGTTAATATTTTCTCATTCGAGGTATATACTTATGCTATCAGTAGTGAGAATATTCATATCGATACTACAGAGCGAAAATAACAAGGAATTTGAAAATTTCCCGCTCGACTATAATGCCATCTCTAGGAACAAAACATAGACGTAGAAAAATGGTGACGAAAAAAACTGCAGATTTTGCGAGAAATGGAAAACCGAAAAGCCTTTCTTTACGCAACGAAAGCGTAAAATGAATGAGTTTTAAGCGCATCGGGTTCAAAACAAAAAAAAAAAACAAAAAAAAAAGTTCCTGGAAAGTTCTTAGTCTTGTGCTAAATGTTTTATGTGATGAAAAACGATATCAAGTTTTTCAAGGCTTATGTTTGGAGAATAGATACTCGTTCGGTTTTCGAATTAGCTCTCATAACCCGGCCAGGTTATCTGATTATCACGGTATACTCAAAAGCAGGACAAATGTCAAACTCCTCGGAAGTTTATAATTCCCGTAATTTATGATTTTCTAAATCATAAATTACACAACCAGAATAACGAAATTCATACTTAATTAAAAAAAATTAATGTAAAGAAGAAACTTCTCTCAATTGAAAAAAAAAGATTTCTCCATTTTGGATAAAATCTATAACTGGTTTGATGAAATTTATAATGGAAATGACAATAACCTTAGTTAACTTAAATAAGAGATTTATTCAATCTCAACATAATTTTTTTCCGAACGGAGCAAACGAAGCGTTGGGTGCAAAAACATCCTAACCTGGGTTAAGTTTTGGGAGGAAGGAAGGTTTCAAGTTTTGATTTTGTTATATGCATCTATAATCTATGAACATAGGATCAACAAATTGACAAGGATAACAGACTGAAATCATTTATACAACGAGACGTAACAAAATAAACACCCAAAACCTTTTTTTCAGCCAAAAAGTTAACCTGAGTAGGAAAAAAAGGTAGAAAAAGTATTCTCAGTAAAAAAACAACACAGTTTTTACCACGGTTTCGAAATTATCCACTTCCTGCACGCTACACATGCTTCGGAAATCGAACTTTCCATCCATGTTTCACACAAAAATTGTTCCCCAATGTTTCAACATTTTCAATGTAGAGTTCTCGGAGAACAAATGCTTTTATAATTCTATCATAATTTTATATTTGAGAACCTATCTCAAAAAACTTTTCTTGTTCTTCCCGTAAAATTCAATCTTCTGCCCTCGTCGAGTTGTCATTCATATGCCTCCATATTGCGCACAGCTTTTGAACACGTCTAATTTCCTTTCGGAACATCCCGATGAGATTTCTCACAGAAGGATTGTGTGCGGAAGTCCAGATAAAGTGCGAATTCATAACAGAGAAAGACACTTTAATGAGAGATGTAGGTGCGAATGCAGGACAGTAACCTACGATATCATGTTGGCATAACCGTAGGTCGGACAGTAACGCGATGTGTAATTATCATCTCCCAAGGGCCTATCCCACGCTATCCACGAGTTAAGTGGGACATAGAAGATTACCGCATGAGCGATTAGACTGGCTTTCTGGAAGAAGCAAAGGCTCGGAGGTTCTTTCGACCATAAGAATCGATCGTAATGTCCGAGGGGACCTTTGCAGAAAAAATCCCAAGTTTCCAAGGTAGCGAAATTGTTGGAAACCGCTTGATACTTGGATTCCTCCACCTTGCTCGGTTCGTTGACCTACATCACTGACAAACTCGTACAGCTTTTCATTCATCTCGTTGCAACACAACAATTGTGGTTCAACTCCGACTTTGAAGCAATAATCAGTTACCCACCAGTCTCTATTTATTACTTTGTTCTTCTTCCAAACGACTCTTAAATGCACCTTTTGAATATGCAATGCCTAAAAACTTGACAAAAATTTAAACGCTCAAAGTGATGGTGTCTTTTGAAGACATTGAATAAGTTTAGTAGACAAATCTGAGTAGTTTTATTAAGGTCAAAGTTATACTTACAAAAAATAAGTATCAAATTAGGCTAGAAAAAGGAATCAAAACGTTGCCAGTGTAGAGTTACCGGACGTCCTGTTTTAGCCTCATCTATCCTGGTGACCTGTTTTTTTCTTTGAAACACGCAAGATGTCCTGTTTATAACGGAAGCAATGTTTTTGGCAGCAAATCTTTTGTTTTTCTACAACCGCAGTTGTATGTCTCAGCATAATACTAAACGCCACTTTATTTCCAAAGAAAACATCCACTGCGGGCAAAGAGGCGCTGCTGCATCGAAACAAACATGGCTGTCTATGGAATTTGACATGCATATAATTAGCATTAGTCCTCATACGTTTATTCAAGTAAACTATAATTTAAATGTGATAAGAATGTTGCTACTCTCTCTCTCTAAAAACATTGTGTGATTATTCTGTTGCAACGCCGTCTTCCAGAAACATGATCGAAGGTGAAAGAGCGATCAATTCTGATTGACATATTTTCTTTGTGTAAATAATATCTGTAAATTAACCATAGATTTCATTTAAGGATCATAATGATAATTCTATTTAATAATCACGTAATAAATATAGGAACAACAAACCAGGAAATACATGATCATCAACGCTGAAATGCAGAGAACAAACTAGTATTTGTTGATCAGTATCTTGAATCTTGAGTCGCTTTAACCATTCGGAACGTTTATCAACAACAATGCTTCTTTCAACAAGATTCTTCACTCTAACAGTATCACTTTCAAATTTTGTTAATTTATGGAAACTCAAATTAGGGCTGATATTTTTTTTGGAGTCACAATTGACAACACAGCACACATTGCCTTTGTGAGTATCGTTTCTCTTTTTATGGTTCCAGAAGAATTCCATTGTTATGATTTTATATCAACCTAATAAACTCCTTATGCACTTCGAACTGATTAATCTGACACAAAATTATTTATTATCGCGTTATTTAGGTGTAAAACGCATGTAAACAATGCTACGTGTATCCTATAGGCAGACATGTTGGTTAGTTTGCTAGATCGCCATCAGGTCTCGCATTGCAACTTCAAGTTCCCAATAGGAACACGAGCGCCATTTAAATTCTGAATTTAGGGTGTGAATTGGGCCCAAAAAGCGCTAATGTATAGTTTCTTATGGCGGCATTATTGAACGTGTTGGTATGTGTGTTGCAAAGTCTGTCTTACCGTAAGATTACAAGCATTATTAAGTGTGGTTTCAATGAAAAGTTCAAAAGTTAGTAAAACTTCAGCATTATTAGCTTTATTATTAATAATCATGGATAGGAAATATCGAATTTACATATAAAATGGACTCTTTAATTTTAAAAATATATCTCCCTTTTGCCATTTCTTGAAAAAAAGGTTTATTTACTACCAAAAGAGATAAATTCTGTGAAAAAATATAATAGTAGACTTTTCAATAAAAAGAAACAACGTCGAAGAAAAATTTATTAATTCTCTTATTACACTCTAATAGGTTTGAAATTCATCAAATTTGGTTGAACATTTTTTAAGTTTTTCGTTGAAATAGAATCATTTCGTTAAAAACGCAATTAGCTTGTTGTAAAGTTATATTTTTGTTTGGAAGATGAACTAATTTGTTGAAAATTTATTGTTTTAGTTGAAGATTTATTGACTTTGTTGTTGGAAACTCTTATTTAAACAAAGAAAAACTCGAGCTACACATCCGGTTAAAAATAGAACATTTTTCCAAATTCAATTGTTTGGTAGAAAATAAATTTTTCTTCAACGACTAACAAATTTCAGAGAATAAAATTATGGACACTATAAAATTCCCAGAAAAGGAAATATTTGGAGCATAGAATTCTAGACCACATGAAAATACTGAAAAGAAAAATTTCTGAAGAATGAAATGCCCGGAAATTGAATTATATAAAATTCGAAAATTTTGAAATAATGAAATTGTCGATAGAAAATTGAATAATTATAAAATATCCAAAACTCCGAATTCTCGAATACGAAAATTCCCGAATTTCAACGATGAAGAAAATTGTTTTTTGATAAATAATATAAATTGTTTATTAATTGAATAGTTTACACATTGGGGAAAAAATATATTACAAATTATTTAAAAAATAGTCATCCATTATAATGTCAAATTATTCCTTTAAGAATAAATATATAATAAACATTGAAAAACAATTTTTTGAGTTTTTAGAATTCGTGTGTTTAATGATTCGGGAATCCTCCTTTGTCAGGAATTTTCCAGTTATCGGTTCGGGAATTTTACATTGCTTGGAATTTTATTTTTCGGGATTTTGCATTCGTTTCATATTTTGTTGACAAATCGTATTTTCGTTCTGCAAAAAAGTGTCAATCATTTTCTTGAAGATTTAATATTCCAGGCGATAATTTATCTATTTTTTTCAAAATAAACATCTATGTTTGGTTGAAAATTTTATTTATAATAAATTTCTTATTCTGAAACTTGTGTTGATGAAACTTTCAACGACACATTGCTGAAATGAGGTAATTTATATTTGAGGTTAGGGCATGATAAAATCCACCTTGGGAGTAAAGGAGCTGTCAGGATTTTCACTGACTATCAAAATCAAGTCTTTTTTGAATTTCTGATTTTCGATTGTGATTACCAGACGTCCTGGCGTCGACTATGATTATCACTTCATTAGTTGTTACACTTAAGACCATCTCTTATATATGTGTAAATGATTAGAGATAGAAAGTAAAGTTAGTAAATTTTTTTTTTGGTAATCGTTCGGAATGGATTTCAAAAAAATACATGTTCCGTTCTGGCCATTCAGAACTCATGAGTCTAGTCACTTTCTGTTTATAAATAATGGTTCCAAAGAGATTGATTGATTTCTCTCTGATATAACCCTATTATATATATTATATATTATATTATCAGTACTATAAATTAAAATTCTAATTTTGCAATTATCAATTCTGATTCATGTTTATAAGATTCATATCTTACGTCATGGTAACTAGTAAAACGGAAATTCATGAGCACTGTATTTTTGAAATATGGCACAATTCCAAAATAAGTTTACATCAGAAGATTTTTGATTTGCACTATTCTGGAATTTTTCAAATATGATAATGAATAGTTATTATTTGGAAAAAAACTTGATCATTGTTATGAGCTCAATGTAGAGACCTGTTGAAAACTGTGAATATAGAAAACAATAACAATAAGAACTATATTAGAAGAAACAAGACTAGCTATATTCAAGAACTCAACTATGGACGCCCTGAGTTTGACCGTATGCCTTTTGGTCTTGAGAATGCTCCAGCAAATCTTCAACTGCCTTGGTTTTTCAATCGACCCATCTGATAACCCTACACAGTGGGGATTTTCATTCGTCGCATAATCTAATTACAAACTTTTTGCACATTTTTATGAACCCTAGGGTTTTGTACTGAGATAAAAACTGTATGGTTAGGATATGGTGGATTTGCTAACTATGAGTAGCTGATATCTATGATGATTTTCATATCCGAGTCCGGAAAACAACATCTCTATCAATACTGTGCAAAGAAACCTTTTCTCTCACGCCCTCCCGTGCCATACCACGTGTAGCTTGATGGTTTTCTACTCCATTAACTACTCAAATAAGCATTGTGCATTCGTGCGTTCAGACACACTTCCATGTAACGTATCTCCGTAAGTGGCGCCACTTAATTCATTTGTGGTCAGATGCACAGATTTTATCTCCTCATTCACGAGAGTCTTTCGGAAAAGTCGTAATTTTTCCGCGAATTTCTCTCGTGCAAAACGATTTATACATTTTATGTATATTGTATACTAATAGGAAAAAGTTGTTGGATATTATTGTTTGCAAAGGGATGATTAGAAGTGTCTGGTTATTTCTGACGTGAGTGGAGAAATTTTTCTGCATATAGGTCTTTTGACAAATTGGGGATACATCATTCAAGACATTTCCGGTATTGTAAAAATAACGTTTCAATATTGTTTCATAATACAATAAACAAATCATATTTTTTCAGCATTTTCGGATATACAACGTTAAGTTTTGGATGTTCTAAAAAATATGTCTGTAAAATATTAGAAGTGTACGAATTACTGCAAGAACTTGATGAAATGTTATTCACTATCAGATACTAATTAGCAATAATAAATTAATTGAATAAGTCCAATATCTCATAAACTCTCATCACATTTTTTATTGTTCAATAATAATATATAAGTAATAGTAAATGGGATATGAAGTTGACCAATTCTGCAGATCAATTTTTTTTTTGAATCTTTGTCACTAATTACGTAAAAACATTTATGGCGGTTTTAATCAAACTTCATGCCTTATCCTTATTTGTTTTTTGTGGCCATTCTGTTCATTACTTTTTATTGCGCAGTATTCACGTTCTCTATCTTTTCGAGGAGACTCGCTGAGGTCACATTTTTCTCTTGCAGGATTTCTCAATTTTTGTGTGTGAATGAGAAGAAGCGTTCTTAAATATTTTTATACATAAATTCATGTACAATACAATGTCTTATTGAAACAAATTTTAGTATTATCAAAGTTTGTAGGAAGTTTCAATATTGATTAGCATTAAAAAACTTACCATTCGAACTTCTACAGAATCGAGCAATTGAATCTGAAATTGTGCGTTGTTTCTTATAATTGTCCATTTTGAAATTTTTATCGTTTTTTTTTCTTTATTGAGAATGAAGTTTTCGAATGGAGCCAACAAATTCTTCATTTTATTCGGTACCATTTTAGACGTGAATACAATTTTTTTTAGTTCAAAATTTATTCAAAATGTTGTATGTATGTATGAAGTACGTATATATAAAAAGAATTTGTCTCCTTTTTCTGAGATTTTTCAACTTGATTTTTCAACTTGATTTTTCCTTGTGATCAGAAACGATGTTTCCTGGAATCATATAATCGTTTATTTATGCAAAGAAAACGTAGGTACCTGTTCCCCTTTATGGATCTTCTAGTGAAAGATATTTTTTTACAGTGCAATATAGTCACACTAAATCATTATTTTCCCGGGACCGATTAATCTTGTTAGATTAGAATTCATTTCTTCTCATTCAGCCTCACCATATATCAAGACCAAGGTTTGATAATTTTTCCAAATTAAAAAACAAATTCCAAATCGCTCTCTCAAGACGATGTTCAAACCCTATGAAATTTGAACCTCTAAATTTTTGAATAGATTACTTGGAATGGGTTTCATGTTTATTATGAAACTCGATTTCTTCTAGTTCAGCGACTCTACATTTTGAGAGCAAATTTCTGTTTCTTGATCGAACTGTAGATTGAAATTTTCATCGTCATAGGCAGCATAGCCTGTTCCAATTTAAAGAGCCTATCATTTATTTTTACATCCTCATTCTGCATGAGAAGGTATTGGTTTTATGTGAAAATCGACTTTCGTGGATTTGATGAAATCTTCACGTTTTGAGACCCCCTGGGTAAAAAAAAATGGTTTTTACGGAGGTGTCTGTCTGTCTGTAGTCTGTTATCTGTACTTATACTTGATAACTTTCGAAAAAATGATCATATTAAATTGTGCTTTGGCACACTTTTTCAAAACCGGAAAAGAAAGGACGAGTTCGTTTACCAGCTATTTTGGATGAAAAATCAAAGAGAGGGAGAATTTTGAAAATTTTTTGGACTTTCTTCCCAAGACTCAAAAATTGTAAGTGGTAGATTTGGTTGGTAGATTTCTTGAGTGTAATGTTTTAAATTCTATGTTATTCAAATTAATAATAAACATTTTATGTAAGTATTGTATATGATTTGAATATTCTGTTGTTTATTTCAATTTACTGTATAATCTGATGATATCCTTTCCCTTTTATATATGCGCACATTTCCATTCTTTCAGAAAAAGTTTTGAAAAAAGATTTGATCTTAATCCTACAAGGAAAACAACAAATAGAATTTTTCATTCATACTCATTGTTTTCCTTTTACTTTAAGTCAAAACTTTTTACATAAAATATTTTCCGAAAGGATAAAAAAAAATGTTACTGGTTCTCCACCATCATGTGTAGATATTTTAAAAATGAGTATACACGTATAGCAAAATTACTATAGGCGCGCCCTCAAATCAATATAAGAGCATATTAAATTTAATATATTCGTATACTAAATTTTGTATATGTGTATGCTGAATTTAGTATGTTCATGGAATTCCTCATACAAAGTATCCACAAATAAGGCAATTTTTACGACTTCTTTTTATTCGATCCTTAGAATTATAAGTTTCACTAATACTATAATTCCTAATCGTACATTTTTACATTCTCGTTTTGAATGAGGAAGTATTGGTTTTATGCGAAAATTGACATTCGCGGATTTAATGAAATCTCCACGTTTTGAGACCTTTGGCACACTTTTATAAAACCGGAAAAGAAAGGACGAGTTCGTTAACCAGCTATTTTGAATGAAAAATCAGAGAGGGGGAGCACTTTGAAATTTTTTTTGGACTTTTTTTTTCAAGAATCAAAAATTGTAAGTACAATCTCTTACGGCACCTAAAAAGTGAAACAATTTATCTTTATCATTTTTTTCGATAAAAACAAAATTATCTAATTTGTGGTATTTTCAAAATTCAAATATATAAACGAAAATGAGAATTTTAAGCCAAATACCGGAAGATCGAAAAGAAAGTCAGAAAGAAAAAACGTTTCTTTTTAGGAGCCCTACAAGATCGCGAATACAACTTTCTGAATTTTCTCAAAAAATCGAAAATTCCAATTTTTATCGCACAAAAAATAATTGAAAATAATCTGTGAACTCGATAACTTTTGAGAGAATGATCATATTGGATCGTGCTTTGGCACACATTTTGAAGGACCAAAAAGACAAGTCGAGTTCGCTAACCAGCTATTTTGGATGAGAAATCAAAAAGGAGGAACATTTTGAACCTTTTTTTGGCTTTTTTTTTCCAAGACATTTCTTGTAGCACGTAATAAGTGGAACAATTTATCCCAATCATTTATTTAGATAAAAACAAGACTGTCAGAGTTATGGTATTTTCAAAATTCAAAAATATAAACAAAAATGAGGTGTTTTAGTAAGACAGCGCAAGATATGAAAAAAAGGTTGGAGGAAAAAGTGTTTCTTTTTGGAAGCCCTCCAGAATGATCTTTTCAAGTTTTCTCAAGGAATCGAAAATTCCATTGTGATCGCTCGAAAAATAATGAAGAATAGCCTGTGAACTCGATAACTTTTTAAAGAATGATCATATTCGATCGTACTTTGTCACCCATTTCGAGGGACCAAAAAGACAAGTCGATTTCGTTAACCAGCTATTTTGGATCAAAAATGAAAGAGAGGGAGAATTTAAAAAAATTGTTTGTACTTTCATTTCCGAAATTTAAAAATTGTAAGTACGGTTTCTTGTAGTAGGTAAAAGTTGAAACAATTTATCCTCATGATTTTCTTGGATGAAAAGAAAAATGTCAGAGCTGTGGCATTTTCAAAATTCGAAAATATAACCGAAAATGAGACTTTTTAGCCAAATAACGCAAGATTGAAAAAAAGTTAAAAGGAAAAAAAGGTTTCATCTTGGGAGCCCTACAAGATCGTGAATTAAACTTTTTGAATTTTCTAAAAAAATCGAATATTCCCATTTCGATCGCACATAAAATGATGAAAAAATATCTGCCCGCTGCGCGATCACATTCTCATAGCACAAATCGCACGCGGCTCGCTTCGCTCGCAAGTTTGAGCGCGCCTACGGCGCGCGTCTTTCGGATCTCGCGCTTCCCGCTCGATGGTAATCTCACCTCGCGCTCCGCGCTCGGCCTTAGCACCTCCCTACAGTTTTATACAGAGCTTGTGAACTCAGAAGCGAAATGTCTACTACTTTAATTTGATGAGTGTAAATTCTCTTTTGTTAAAGCTTCTCCGGCTTTAACGAATACAT
>WSXT02139101.1:0-10521 GCA_011762715.2 Neuroterus valhalla
GTTGAAACTAGATTTAAAAAGTCGAAAAAGAAAATACCACATTTTTTAAACTTCAAACCTTTTCTTAGAAATAATGTAGCACAGTATATTGAAAAAACTTCACCTTTAATTCAGGGTAAGAAGAGTTATTTAATAAAAATATAATCTTTTTTTTTAACAAGTATCTTGATGAAATTAACCAGATTCGTAAATAACATTAAAGAATAATATATGTTATTTACAAACTGTCAAATATAATAAAAAGCTAGAATGCCTTGAGACATTAATATTTTAAGGGTTATGGAAAACTAATATTAGATATTCTTCGAATCATAAAGTTTGAAAAATGTTTAATTCTCCAATTTGTAATTGAAGTGTAGAACTCATGCATGCATATCTTATCACAGCGCTACTGTAAAAACTGCTTGGCTTGTCATCATAAAGTATCACATTACTTCTTTGAAATTAGATTTCGTTACAGATGGAATACAAAATTATGTGTTACGTAATTTCCCTACTTTGTTATGAAATAAAATATTATACCATACTCGTAACGACATTATGATAGCATGAATTGCATCATTTGTCCAAATATATGCCTATAGAAGCTGATGTCAAATTCAGAGCCGTAACTAGGGCGGTGCCGCCCGTGCCCCTGCCCGGGCACAGAACACGCAAGAGCGCAAAATCAAAAATATCTTTGGCAAAATACACGAAAAAATTACTTGAGGCAGAGGAGGAAGGCGCAAAATTAGAAATTGGACCCGGGCGCAAAAAAGGCTCGTAACGGCTCTGGTCAAATTAACATCAAAGAGAAAATATAATCATAAGAAGTATTTGCTCATTCTTGAATAACTATTCTTCGTTTCAGAAATAACTATTCTTATCCAAGCATTTATTAACATTACGTATAATATAGTATCTATTGAAATATTCAGTGTTCAGAATATGAAATACTATCAAAACAACTATGAAGCAGCGCTGGATTAACCAGAGGACACGGTGGAGCTAGTGCCCCAGGCCCCAGGGGACCGAGGGACCCCTGACCCCAGAAAAATTTAAACAGGTTCACGTACTTTACAAAAAGTTCTATGAAATCTCAGAAAAAAAATGATAAATTTTAGAAAATTTTGTAAAAAAATTTGTTTGTAATCCATATTTTAACATAGATTCAAGCAATGTTAAATTACAGTAAAGATTCATTCGGTCCATAATTATAAGATAAAGGAAAAAAAAACGTTGTGATTTGAAAATAATTTTGATTCATTTCCCTGCTTTCTCGAAAATTGGGATTTTCTCTGCCCTTAAGAGGGCCCCTTCCGAGGTTTAGCCCCAGGCCCCGAAAAATGTTAATCCGGCGCTGCCGAGATCCCATATCAGCTCTCGATGGAAGTGAGCGACGGACATTTTTGTGACACCGTTATTATCCCCAGCTTCTTAGCATTGACTGCCGCACATTGTTTCAAAGACTTCGTACCTGTTAAGCTAGTGATAATTCGAAGTGGAACTGATCAAGTCACTGTTTCCGGAAAAAAGCACAATGTTCCTCCCATAATTCTTCACAAAGATAATCCTTGAAGGGGACGTTTGAGTAATCCTGATTTTGATGCAGTGAAAGTAGAGAATGAATTCCCCTACATCAAGGGAGTGCAGATGCATGTTCGAATGTTGCCAGCTGGGAAAGAATTTCCTGGAGGAACCATGGGTCTTGTTTCTGGCTAGAGCGTGCTGCATAATACACATCATGATGCTTCAGCTTTTCTTCATGAGGCCTTCATCCCAATATTGTCTCGCAGGAATTGTAACTGTCAAGTAAATGGATTCCTGTTATGGCGATTCTGGAGGTCCTCTTATAGTTGGAAATCAACTAACAGGAATTGTTTCTTAGGGAATTGGATGTGCTCAGCCTTGGTTACCTGATGTTTATACTGGAGTTTCTTATTATCATAATTGGGTGAAGCAACATACTGGAGTGTAAATCATAAATAACTACAATAAAGCACAATGGTTTTAATAGATAGTACTATGATAATTTATGACAACATTAATCAATTCTTGTGACACAACCATTTTTTCTCTTTTCGCTTCAAAGTATAATATCCATTTATTATTCTCGAAAAGACTACCAGGATGAATGTAAAGAACAAAGAAGCCTTATTTCACTTTTCATCTGTATTTCACCTAGAATAACAGAATTATTCATTAGAATCACGAGAATTTTCAAAAACTTTGAAAATATCCTTAATTCTATTCTACAGACCAAATTTATTATTAGTTATATTTTTTACCCATGGATCACCAGTATTATTCATTAAAATATGACACCTCCCTATGCGGAAAAAACGAATGAAGCCAGACTAGTTCCGACCAGATTGCCCAATTACTAGTTGAGCTCGAGCTGGAAATCACGATCACTGTCTATCTAGGCTACTTTCTGAGTTCAAACTCTGACTTACCAATGCTCATAAAGGATGAACAAGTTGGGTCCAAAATAATCATTTTTCCATCTTATTCCTGCTTCTTTATATGCCCGATCTTGTAGCGGCCTGACAATGCCTCTTAGTATGTCGCCACATATCTTTCGGCTTCGTTAGCTTTCTTAAATGGAAGCAGCTTTCAGGAAGACCACACAGCTTGATGTTCTCGGAAGCTGTTTGATCTGGATAGTATTCTCCTTTACGGCACAGGGCACTGTGGCGTGCTATGCACTTCACAGCACCATGACCCTCTCCGCTACCTCTCCATCAGATTCTGGTCCTTTCAGGATTCTCTAACTTTTCTGTTGGCATCGCACTTACATGGCTGCAGAAGCACTAAACAGCATACGCACCCTCCCTTTTTTCCGGAGAAAACCTGCCTGAGTTTGAGATTTCCTATCTGGAGTAACCTTATGGCCAACTCCTTGTCATGCTGACCTACGTCACTTCAATCATGCTTCCATCGATGTCTTTCCTCAGGGTATTATTTGTCTTTTCATCCTCTGTCGTTGTGACAGGGTAAAGGATCTCTACCTCGATACAAGGAACTAGCATGCACACGTTTCCTTCCATTTTGGCTGACCCTCTGATGACGGAAGTTAGACATTCTGATGACACCCTGCCATCTGCTTCACTGCTCACCCCAAAGAAAAAAACGACTTTCTTGTTGGTCTCATGCCCTTAATTTCGGCACTGCAGATGTTCGAAATGGTCCCACGATTACCTAGGCGAAGCAACGGATAACCTTCGCAGAACCCTGCATGCAAGGATAAGGTCTAAATACTCTGGAAGACGACCTGACGCCATGAAAACTCCGTATGAAACACCACATATTGGTGACCTCAAAAATAATACGAACAATGACACATTTCTATAAGGTATATTACGTGAACCACCTCAGCAAAATATTGTTAAGGAAACCGATATTAACTTACAGATAGAGGTGAACATTCATGCCTTGATCCAAATCAATATTCTTTGTTGCAAGTCAACTCTTAAATTGTGGGGTTTTGAGTTAGGCTTTTGGTGCATGAAAGAATTTATTAAAAAATATATTTCATTTAGATAATCATGATAATCAGTACCTCTTTTATTTCGGATTGCAGCTCAGCTCCAGCCATGGACACGCCTGCTACGTCAATTTTTGCAACAATTTTGTCTTTCGGATACAAACAAGCCTCCTATATCAGAATCACAACGTGACATTGGTCACAAAAACCATCGAATAATTGGAGGATCTGTAGCGGAAATCGTGGAAGTCCCATATCAACTCTCACTGGAAATCTATGCCCACCATATTTGCGGCGCCACTATCATCTCCAAAAAATGGGCCTTGTCTGCCGCTCATTGTTTCCCAGGTTACATTACTATCGCACATTTGCGAATTCGAAGTGGTACTAATGAAGCAACGGTTTCTGGATACCTACGGGAAATTGAAGTGGTGATTCTGCACGAAAAATATTCTTCTGAAATGATTCCACCTTTCCATGACATAGCGTTGATAAAAGTGGAGCGTGAATTTAGGTATTCTGAAAAGATATACTCTGATGAGCTCCAGACCAGCATTAGGATCTAATAAATAAACCAGACAACCAGATAATTCTCTTGATGCGTCCGGGTCAAACTACTGTTTAGAACAGTGGGTGCAGAAATAGAATTATCTTTTGCAATTGGAGCTTCCCTTCAGCAGTTAATACAGTTCTAAGATACATGGAATTATCTATTTTTTATGCTCTTTTCGTGTAAGGCAATTGGGCGTACTGTTTCTTTAACCCTACTTCCAAACACAATAACTTTATTTGCTTTACGTTGATCTTAGGGCCCAAACTCTTCATGCTAGTATCCAGTCTTCTTATTATCTTCTGCAAATGATCGATTCGTTCTGACGTGGCAGTCTTATCATCTGCAAACGCCAGTCCGCAGACATTTGTACATGAATATGTTAAATGTGCAGCAGATAATAACGCAGCCTTACATATTACCCAGCTGAGCAAATATCAATTTATCAGAAAAATTTCTCAGCTGTCCATTTACTCTTACACTTGCTTCACTACGATTATGTTTGTTCTTTCACTTTGTGAAGCTAACTTTCTGCTCCATACTCCCTTAGTTCTCCTCAAAGTTCACTGTCATCCAACTTATCTGGGGCTTCTTCTAGATCAACAAATCTATCTAAAGCTGAATATCTAATCCTAACATGATCTCTTTGGTATGAATTCACTTTGTTCTACTTAGATCCTTTCTGCAGTTATTCATATGACCTCATCAATAAGTATCTTAGTAAATATTACGCCAACGCTATTTAGTAAGTTATTCGCTTCATAGGTAGTACAATCACCTCTATTATCCTCTTCTCCTCAGGATGGAATGATTTTCTTCTTCATCAATCATTTGGAACCACACCATTTTAAGCAAACATATTCATCAATTTTCTCAGCCTTAAAAAAAACTATCCAACGCCGCCCTTTCTCTAGCTTGAGCTCCGTACATTATACCATCATTCTCCACACAATAACATCATTGCCCTAGTCCAAAATATGATCCTTAACCAAAATTATGAGTCTTCTCTAATCTTTCTCTGCAGAACTAAAAATAATTTTTTTTCGAATTCTCAACATGAATCTGAGCACTCATACTGACCTCCTCCACTTTTTCTTGAGTGTTATCCGGAAGTTAATTTAATAGAACGATTTCATGAACTCGAAATCATTGAAGTGAGAATTTTTTCCACTTTTTTGGTTCCTTCCAGACTAAATGAAAGAGAAACAAACACCCCACATCGTCTTCTTCTAGGTACATTCGAGGAGTGCAGGAACCTATTGCACTAACTGGAGCAGGCACGGAAATTGCCAGTGGTACCATGAGTCTCATATCAGGATGGGGTCTTTTAGAAGAAAATGCTCGCGATACGCCGAAACTTCTAAATAAGGCCTATGTGCCAATCATGTCGCTGAGTGAATGTAGATGGAAGCTTTTTTTCGTTTCCAGAGGACAAATTTGCGCTGGATACGCAACAGGTGGAGTCAGTGCCTGTCATGGAGATTCAGGAGGTCCTCTTGTAGTTGAAAATCAACTCGCAGGAGTTGTTTCTTGGGGAATCGGATGTGCAAGACCTGGGTTTCCCGGTGTTTACACTAATGTGTCTTATTATCGTAATTGGATAAAGAAAAATGCTGGAGTGTGATTTACAATTCAGAATAATAAAACACGATAACCATGTGGAAGATCATTTATAGGGCTATTGTTTTCTTGAGATGAACATTAACCCACATTCCGCAGCTGAGGATGTTGGCTAGGGTAGGTCATCTACACACTTTTATCTCTGACCAGGAACGGCTGTCCAAAAGGAGTTGCACATTCATATACAAGAAACACACCTGCAAAATCTTTGTCGAACTGTTCAATATCTTCTGTTGGTTCTTCGAGGGTCGTGTTTCGAAATTTTATTAATTTTATTTAAGAGTATTGAAGAGACCGCCTCTAATACTTACTTTAGCGATAAATAAAATTGGTAAGATTACCCAGTGGGCACCAGACCATTCTAAAGACGTCGTAAGAACGTGCCTCTATTATTTGAGGCAAAAGGGCCTTAGGACATCCTCAAGACGTCCGCCAAACGGCGTCTATAGGACAACCTGAGGACTTGTGTGCCCACTGGGTAAGGGTTTCGCCAGCATATTACCCTCGTAAAATATTAAACTATACAACAGAAAGGAGTTTTCTCTTCTGAGACGTGATGCATATTTTGATTTGAAGTGAATTTCTATGTATTTGAACCCCTTTGGACCCTACACCTGCCGGATAGAAACTGATAGAGGAAATGAAAAATTAGATGAGCACGAAAATTGAGAGAAATAATAATAATTTCAGGTGTGTGATTCTGAAAATAGCCAATATTACTACTCAGAAAAATAAAAGAGTATAGTCGATTAGTCGAACGAGGTACTCGAAGAAGTAAAAGTACTAGCTGTTCTCGACACTCTCATGAATTAACACACTGAACGAGTCCTTTAAAGCGCTTTCACAACGTGGCACCAATGCGGGCTGTTATATTTTTCTTTGGGCTTTTAATTAGTCCGGTCATTAATTATAACCTGTTCTACTCTGGGCTAGGCTCAACTCACAGGGTTTTTTCTTTCCTCCTCTTGCCGTTGTCGACTGCTTTGCTACACTTCAGGAATTTTAATTTCGCCAACGTGTAAACACAAGAGCACCAATTTATTTTACCGCAGCGAACGTTTTAAAGAATGCAGAGCAGTTTGGACTCGCTCGTCCGTTCCATCTTGATTTATCATTAAAAGTGAAATTTATAGAACTTAAAGCAGACGGTATGTTTGTGCTCTATCCTCTTCTGTTTCCTCTTCGTCCTAATAAGGGGTCGTCCATATATACTCATTCTTTTTTTATTATGTGGCTCCTTAGAGTTATGTTCCCTCCTTTTACTTCTCTTCTACCACAACTCTTAATTTTTCACATTTAATCATTCATTCTTCCTCACTTTTTTCTCTCGTCCCGTCCAATTCTTTCGTCAATACCTTATCCAATTTTTGATATTTTGTAATCTTATCATCTTATCTCTACTTCTATCCTTGTGCCGCATCCTTCTCATACATGACCTTCTGCTTCCTCTTTCCAATCACGAATTTCGCATTCTTTGTTCTCGTTATTTTCCCTGGTACATTTCTTCCATTACCTCCTTTCGTTATATGAATTTTGGTATTCTTGGCCATCATATGCCTCCTCATACCTATTCTACAAACTTCGATCCTTTTATCATTTTTTGCCATTAATTATGTTTTAGCCCTTATTCATCTTTTTAATTATTTTCATTTGATGTTTACTTCTCTGAAGAGAAGAAACTGGTTCTATGTGAAAATCGGCTTTCGCGGATTTAATGAAATCCCCACGTTTTGAGACCCCCGAGTCATTAAAAACTATTTTCACGAAGGTGTCTATCTGTAATCTGCAGACTCAATAACTTTCGAAAGAATGATCATATTGGATTGTGCTTTGACGCACTTTTTCAAAGTCGGAGAAGAAAAGACGAACCACTTTTCCACAAGATGCTTATTTTTTGTTTATATCGTGAAAACTGTTACAGAAAATAAAAAATTTTATTCTTCAGCAAACCATGCAAGATACGAAAAAAAATGAAAAGTACACAAATTGTTCACCTCAAAAAAATCTACAAAAATAAAAAAAAAAACATTTTCCAGCCAAACAATAAGTGACAAGAATAAATATTGAAGTAATGAGGATATGTTTCTTAAGGCCAGTAGAGCTTTAAGTAGATCGAATTCAATAATCTTCATAAAAGTAAAGGTTTTCAACAGTTATGCAATATTTGCAACTCTATGAATGCATTAAACAGAAAACTGACTCAAGCACGGAAAGAGCCGAGCGTGGAGCGCAAGATGTAAAATATAACGAGCGCGTAGCGCGAGGCAAACACATCATCGAGTGCGAAGCCCGAAATTCGAATGATACTTTGATCCAAATGATCAGAAAATAAACGAAAAAAAAACACGACAAATAAGCATTTTCCGTGAACCATGATATTAAGGTAGTGAATAGTTATATTTTTAGCTAAAGAATATAAATAATCAAGTGAACATGGGAAAGCCTAATTTTATATCAGAAAAATGTATTTTAAACTCAAAAGTTAAACGGATTTTCTTGCAAAGAGATGAATCTTCTACCAAAAAGAAATTAGTTTTTATGAACTAATCCAACTACAAATTAAATGATAAACTTTTGACAAATGATATGACTTTTCGAAAAATAGATGGATTTTCAACAAAAATAATAAAATTTCCAACAAAGCAGTAGAATTTCCAACAAAATGAGATACATTCCGACTCCAGTATAGACCATCCATCTTGGTTCAAAATCTGACTACTTTCCTCAAAAATCTATTCTATTAGTTGAAAATCTATCCCCCTCGTGGAGAATTGGACAATTAGACTAAAAGTTGATCATTTCCAAGATGTACGCATCGTCCTCAGTAGAGCGACAATGTCGCACAACGGGCTCGTCAGCCTTCGACATCTTGGCAGGGGCTAACTTTACAGTTCCTCGAGGCTTTCCTTTTGTTGCCGCCTCTCGTAACACCGCACACCTCGCTGTTCTAGGATAGTGGTCTTTCCAGGTCTCACTCTACTTTGCGGCGCAGAGGTAACAGTGTGAAGTACTTTTTCACCCCACGAAACTGTGTCCCTCTTTGCTGCACCTCCAGCAGCCTTTCTATCTGGCCCGGTGCAGGCTACCGCCATGTGGCCGTACGTAGCCCTGATAGCAGTCGCACCGGGTGACTTCAACTTTCTTTTCACTTAGCAGGACACCCAGTTCACCTCCAGGTGACCTGTACCAAGAATCATTAGAGACTCCTCCTCTGTAATTTCCGCATAAGCCTTCAGATTACCCCTAAAGGCTCTCTCTGTCATGTTTACCCTCAATTCGTCCGCATCCAGTTCGCCGAAGTTTCTCCCTTCCTTAGCCTCGTTGCCAACCTCATTTAGGATGTCGCCATCGCAGGTTTGCCACACACTCCTATTATTTCGACATCAAAAGTGTCCAGCTGCACCGCGCTTCGGATACTTTGGAGCACCCCAGCGTATGTGAAAGCTTCGGCCGGCCTTATTACCACGGCTTCAGGTCGAGCTTGTTTTTGTGGCTCCCTCTTCTTTGACGACCCCAGCGTAGCTGAACCCCTCGGCTAGTCCTATCAGCACGGCTTCATGTCGAGCTCGTTTTTGTGGCACCTTCTTCTTTGAGGGCCTATATGGCTGGCTCAAGTTCTTCCCTTTTTTAGCACAGGTCATATTATGCTAGCTCCTGGGGGGTTTTCGGTGGCCTCTCTTATCCTCTTCCCTCAGGTAAATGCGAATCCCACATAGGATATAGTATAGGATCCCACATTGACTCCTATATAGGATCCTAAATAGATTCCCCAAAAAAAACTATATGGTAACCTATATAGGTATTTCCAGTAGAGTAAACTGGAAGTCGCCGCTCATTGGACGAAAACACGAAAGAAAAACCCCAATTCGTTTTCTTCCGAAGAGAGCAAATATGATGACGTAGCGCGGAGGATAGTAAATAGGTCTCAAATTAGTCACTTTCGAAGCGCTATATGGGCGTCGGAAGTCGAACGTTCAGACGAAACGTTGTGAAAAATATTTGTCATTGATTAGAATATCGAACATTATATTTGTGTAGAAATTTGATCTTTTCTGACTAAAATTTCAAGATTAGGTTGGGAAGTCTTCTTTTTCGGTGGAGAGTTCGAATGTTTTTTTCGAACATTTATCTCATCATCTGCAACATCAAGAAACTTGCCTTACTAGCTTGAAAATTTAACTTTTTGGTTCAAAATACGACTGTTTTCTGGAGCGGTTCAATCTTTGTTGTTGAATAATTCGACCAAATGATTCACAATTCTTTTCAGGTTGAACCTTAAGATTCAACCATTTGTGGTGGATGTTCAATTTTCTTTTTCTGAAGTTCAAACCATTTGGTTGGAAATTCATCTCTTTTAGTAAGGAATTCATCTTTTTCACCAGAAACGATAGAAAGCATATGTACTTCTTGAAACTGAGAATGTTTTCTGCAGTTAAACAACACAGTCGAGAATTTATTTATAATAATTTTTGATAATAACTGAATCTCCTAAACCATATAAATATATTCACCTTTTTTGAATTCAGATTAGACTTTTTCCTCGCTCAGTACTTTACCAAAACTTTTAGAACTTTTCAATGTATCAAGAAAAATAATTACATTCTTCTTTCAATTATGTTTACTTGAAAAATCAACTTCAATATGAATAATTCAAAATCAAGGAATTTATTATGAAGAGGGCTGAACCCCCTGGAATCTATACAAAAAGAAATTATTTTGGGAAGACTACCATGACATTTATTGGGGAAACCTTATTCTGATAAGCTGTGTGCTGTGAACGGAATGTCTTAGATGCGATTAATAATAGTATATTGAGCAACGAGTGCGGCAATCGGTGACCCCGCACAAGTTACTCATACTACTTTTTGTTATAAGTGCGTGATAA